>CAEGAF010181365.1:0-42172 GCA_903067075.1 Micropoecilia bifurca
CGCCCCCCTTTTGTAAAAATGTCCGCCAGCGCCCCCTGCCGTCCTCTGAACGCCCCCTGGGGGGCGGTACCGCCCACATTGAGACCCGCTAGTCTAATGTTAAAATGGTAAAATAATACCAAACGTATTTTCAGTTTAAATGTTTTTTTCTTTTTCATCACAAACTTATACTGCTGCACAAAACCAAGTCTGTGCAAAAAAACTGTTTTCTGGGAACAATTTATCAAGCTTTCATTCTGTATGCGAGATCTTTCTATTTCCAATTGATGCTCATTTTTGCTTTCTTTTTACCTTTTCAAACCAGCGAATGATGAGCAGTATTCAGTGAATACATTCAAAAGTCGATATTTTCCCTACACATTCAAGAAAAAGTTTGTTGAGAGAAAATTCAACTTAAATAAAGATAATCTGTTTCTTTGTGTCTTGTTGGTCTTTCTATCCCACGAAACAACAAAACAGTTTACGGGTGGATGACCCAGATCGTACAAAGAAAAGGAAACCAGAAATAGGAAAGATGACAAAAGAGAAGAAGGGAATAAAAGATTTCTGGGTGTAAGAGGAACATTTGTGACAAGATGGGGAAAAAAATCTATGTGCTTCACAAAAGTGCATCATGGGTGGGAAGAGAAGTGGACAGAGGTTTGCAGAAATGGCTCGGGTGGAGATGAAATAGTGTAAGAGGAGGAATAGTGTAGCTGTATGAAGGAAATGAGAGGCAGCGACCATGCAAAGACAGATGGTAGGAAGTCCCATGAGGGAAAGTCGTAAAGAGTGGTAAAACCTTGGGTGAAGTAATAAGGGCAGCAGGGAAACTTTCTAAAGTAAGGAAAGGACATACGGGCAAGATAAGGGCCCACAAAAACTGTAGCTTTGACTGGTCAGTGTAGCAACATCTAAAGTGACATTGTGCATCCAAAGCAAATGCATTGGTTTTGAGTGACCAAAGACAAATATTGTAAAAATTGTGACATTTCAAGTCCACTCTGCACAAAACTTTGTCAGTCTACCACTAATGCTGAAAAAGCACAATGTTGCAAATATGATGTTTCTATTAAATAAGAATTAAAATCACACGTTTTTAAGCTTGTTCATGTGATAACTCATTATAAACATTTTTGTTTCACTGGAAAAAATTTTCCAAAGCACCAACCAGTCAACAAGTGATGAACTCTGACTGGAACTTTCAGAGATACATAAAGGCAGTTGCAAAGCCAGGCTTCTATCACCTGAAGAACATTTCCATAATTAAAGAACTAATGTCTAAACAAGATCTGGAGAAACTCATCCATGCATTTATCTTTATTCGTATTGATTACCGTACTGCAACAGTGTCTTCACAGGTTTGTCTAAAAATCAGAGCTGCAGCTGATGCAGAATGTTGCTGCTGTCAGGACATAAAACTGTAAAACAGTCAAAACACTGAGCTCCTTTAACCCTAACATGGTCAGACTGCAAAACCACAAAATCATTATTGAAAATTTTGATGATGACATTTGACAAAATGTCATCATCATTTAATGTTTCACAACTGGTTTTAAAGCACTTTGAACTGCCTTGTTGCTGAAATGTACAAATAGACTCGAACTTGAACTACAGTGAAAAATGCACAGTTGTTTATTGTCTATAAAAATTTAATAAACTTCACACTTGAAGTGAACATTTTTAGTCGGCCCCAGACCTTTTATTAATGGCAGATTTTTTGAAGGAGTGTGCAGATTACTTGGCTACTGAGCTTTGTTTTTTCATCTCCTACACACTGATATTAGACTACATGTGTGAATTGCCTCCTTTTTGTTTCCAAGGATCTAAAAATGTCCCTTTAATCACAGTTCATAAACAGTTACATAAATGTTTTTGAACAAGACAAGCAACACCCAAATCTGACTTCAGCTAGTCCCTTGATTTGAAAAATCACAATCCCAGCTCCGGGCATCAGGCGGTTGTTTTAATTTGGCTCGCTGTCTCCTCAGGCTAAAACACTTGTCTGCCCAGATCTCTCACTTTATGTAAAAAAATTAAAGAGCTTCTTCCAAGCAAGACAGCTGTCGGTAGACAAGCAAAAAAAGGCCCCAGGATTCTGTTTGTCTTCATCGTTTTGGAATTTTGAATCGACTTTATAAGGAAATGTGTTTATCCTGTTTTACTTGGGCATATCTTACATCCTGAGTCTTTATGTCATTCGTAGTCTTATTTGTTAGAGGTTTAAAAGCAATTCCTTTCAACAAAGAGCACAGTTTCAAGTAAAAAAAGGTAAATCTCCCCCACAAAAAAACTGTGAGATACCATTAAGGAAAGTCTAAATTCTTGTAAATTTCCTAATGAAGTGTCAATGAAGCTGATCGGGTTTGAAATGTTTTGACGCAACCAGCCCTCTCGGACCAGACACCATCATGGCCCATATCCTCTTCTCTGACAGGCTTGGCCCAACACATCATGTTATATAGCAATACATTGTTAAAAGCGCTTTCCGAGCCGGATTGAATAAGATGGAATGTTGTAAATTACATAACCCTGAGCGGGGAACCCTGTGGCACAACCGCTGCATATATAGATCCATACATGTGGAGACAAAGACGCGGCAAAAGGTCAGTGAGATCCCCCCAATTACTGCCAGTCATTACTCAGAGCAGGGGACAGAGGGGAGCGTAGGACGACACCGTGGTTCTCAGAGAGGACAGCTGGTGGTGAAATGATAATAATGGCTGGATAAATAATTTGTCTTTCTCACCACCGCTCACCCTCCTTCTTCTTCACATTTTGCTTTTCTCACTTGAGCCCTTTTGCTGTCATCTTCTCTGTTTTTTTCCCTTTCCAAGCCAAGGAGGAGAAGGAGGAGGAGGAGGAGCAGCATTGTCCCTGCACCACCTTTTTCTCCTCTCATTTATTTCAATTTGTCATGCTTATCTCTCCTCCCTCAGTTTGAGAGAGGTTGGAGGAGAGGCAGAAGGTGCGGAGACCGTACGAGGGGGGCACGTTGGGAAAATACGGAGAAATGGGCGCAGAAATTGGTATCTGCACTCTTGCCATAATGAAACATTTAGATTCAGGCGCAGCTATGCCTCTGCATTAATGGCTGGTGATGAGGGCCTTCAGAAAGAATGGAGCGAGGTAAAGGAGGGTTCGGAGCCCCGGGTAGTTGGAGCACTTCACCCTAATAACCTCTTAAATCCAGGTCAGGCTGGAATACCTTCACATAATCAGTACTGTCACCTTTCCTCAATCATTGCTTGAAAAGGGTTTGTGGTGTGCGTGTTCAGAAATGCGTCTCGTGTGGGTAAAAATTTCAGAACGGCGTCTACAAATCTTCTATTTTTCAACGACAGGAATGGATATTGGCATTTTTCATCCCAGTCATGATTTGGTTGTTCAAACTTGCTTTTAAATTGTTCCTCGGCGTAAACGGTAGCAGTCACCCTCCAGTGACAAAGTGGCTTTGGTTCTACTAGTAAAGGATGATTTACCACTTGGGTGGAGTGTTAGGATTTCATGTAGGAAAAAATAAAAGGAAACAGGTTCTACATTATCTGCTCAACAGAAGTCCTTGAAAATAAAAGAGCAAAGAGAAAGTGAAAGTTAAACAAATGTTGGCCGCAGACGCATACCCGTCCCACAGGCCTTATGGGTCTGGGCTCAGTTTGCGGCACTTGTTTCACAGCTCAGATGTGGCAAATTTTAAATGAGGCCATTTATGAAACTGGCATAAATATCAGGGCAAAATGTGAGCTATTCAAGAGCTTTGTTCTTTGTAAAATTATCTTCTGTTAATGTTCGAGGCACTTGGTGAATTTCCAACAATCCCACAGACATGAGTGTGCCGGCCGTGGATCTGCCCTCAACACTTGTCACTTTGAATCTGTCGCTTAACACGAACCGTCGTTGCTTGGAGGCTTTGTGTTATTATTTAGCACTGGGCGATAACTGAGTATGACACTCAGAGAGAAAGGCACATCCTTATTTAGTCCTTTAAATACATAAGAGATTGGATCACACAAAGGTTTACACTACAGATGCTAACAAGGTTTTGAGATGTAGTGATAAAGATTCCAAGATGGCAGCATTGCCCTTTATTTGTTAAGCAGCCAAGCCGAGTAACTTTTCATCAGTGCAGAACAAGCATCTGCACAACATAGCAAGCGATATTATCAGTTCATTGCTTTTGACTTCTGAATAGTAGTTGTGTATGTTATGGATATATGACACTATCTTTTCTCCTTTTCTTTCATTAGCTTGCATGCAGGTAAGGTAAAGTCATTTTATTTATGTAGCGCATTTTCAGCAACAAGGCAGCTCAAAGTGCACACACAACCACACACATATATAAATATATTTCAATCTGGAGAGACTCAAAGGGAGAAACAGAGCAATTAAAAGAGTTTAATGACAAAATAAACATGAAAATAAACAAAGTCCTTAGGCGTTCAGGCTGGGGACGTCGAGCTGGACTTCGAAAAGCTCCATGAACATTCCTGAAGCAGCATAGGAATGTAGACCCCAGGTTCTGTACTGGTGGCGGCGGTCGGAGGATGATGAGGCCTGAGAGTCGGGAGCAGCAGGTGGAGGTGGGTGGAGGTGGGTCGATCGTAGCTGGTGAGCAGAGGAGGCCATGGATGAAGGTCCTTTTGAACTGGGGCCCAAACGACGATTGGCTGGAGCGAGGCTTGGACCGGCGCTGATAGGTCCAGGTTGGAGAGAGGGAGGCGCTGATTGATGAGGCAGGTGCGACTAGAGTCTTCCAGACTGAACTTTTGACCCTCCTCCGAGTCTGGACCTGCCTCCGAGTCTGGACCCGCCTCTCAGTCTGGACCCGCCTCTCAGTCTGGACCTGCCTCTGAGACAGAACCCGCCTCCGAGTCTGGACCCGCCTCTCAGTCTGGACCCGCCTCTCAGTCTGGACCCGCCTCCGAGACAGAACCCGCCTCTGAGTCTGGACCCGCCTCTTTGTGAACGAGCGTTCACATCTCAACTCGCTCAATACGTCTAACTTCCCTGTTAAGTTTATGTCTGTGGTCCCGGTTGGCCGGAGCGTTTGTGGATAACGAGGAGCGCTGACCTCATCATGCAGGTTCCGCCCAGTGAGGAGCTTCACTCTCATCTAGGAGTCAAGCATCATGCTGATTTTATATTATTTTATTATTAATTTTAGTATAATTTTTCGGGTTACACGGTGCGTCAAACCATATCAAATGCGTTGTCTACTTAGAGTTAATGCGTTCGGCAGCACGGATATCTGAGAAACACGTGACCGTCAGGCACGGTCGAGTTCCATAAACTCAACCAACCAGAATAGTTTCTGTGATGATTAACAACTCAACAGACACGAAATGGAAGAGCTACTAAAGCCACATTAGCAGCAGTGAATTAAATCTCCCGTTTGTTGCTCATCTCTGCATCGTGCAGCAGATTGACTCATTGTGCAGGGCCGGTCCAAGGCTGCATGAGGCCTTGTGCAGACTTTGACTTTGGGGCTAAAATCATCAGCACCTCTAACAGCTTCTGTGTTAGATTTAGTGATATATGGGAGAAGGGAGTAGTTTAATTGGCCAGCCTAAGAAGCAATAAGTTTTAATTGCAGTTTACTAATTTGTATTTGTAAATTCAAAGATTAAACTCGCAGCATCAGATTGTTGCTATTGTAACAAAACAATCTAACTATGAATATTGCTCTCTGAAGTTTTACAAAGTAAACTTGCCAGCTCCTTAAAATCTTGGCAAGTGGTGCACTGTGCACCACTTGCCAATCATTCTGTGGCCACATGTCTCAATGTCTGTTTATTTTTTTGTGCCCCGGCTTTATTTACAATATTTTTAAAATTGTTTATTATTTAAACAATTTTCTGTCCAATATGTGTTTATATATATGCTTTTATGATTTTTTTTTTTAATTCATTTGAAAAAAAGTTCTTTATGAAATAAATGTTTTGTAAAAAAAAACTTAAAGAGTTATTTTTTATTGAAAAAGGAAAGTGTGCCCAACGCAACGTTTTGACTGGAAGTCTATAAGTCTTTCTCAGGCAAAGTGACACAAGAAAACCACAACTATTTGCTTCCAATGCAGTGGCTGCAATGCTGTGGCTCACAAAGAGTGAAGGAGAGGAGCTTTCACTACCTTATATATAGTCTCATCCTTCCTGAAGCTCCTCCCCCTACGTCTGTCTCCCTGTTACAAATGTTTTACTTTATATTGATGTAGTCTTTTTTTCTTTTTTATATATTGTAATTGTTTTCTTTAAGTATAGAATTATTTTTGTAAAAAAAAAATTAATAGGCCAAAATTAACATTTCCTGAAAAAAATTAAGTAAAGAAAACATAAGTTACATTTAGAATAAAGTTTTAGGATTAGGTACGGAAAAAAGTTTATTTAGGAACAGGTTAGGATTAGACTGTAGAAAAAGAATGGAAGTCACAAGAGACTTGTGACATGACTGCGTGTGTGTGTGTGTGTGTGTGTGTCTGTGTGCGCGCACCGCACACACATGCAGTCATGTTTTCCTTCTGAACTTGAGCTCAGCTTTCAAAGGTTTTAATTAACGATCTAACAAGTGGGCAGTTACTTGCTTCCCCAGAGGACCAGGTTAGTTTGGCCTTTTCCCCTTAATCAATAAAATCATGAGAACCATCAATACAATTTGTTTGATGATCTGAAAAATTTGAGTGGGACCAAAAAAAATCACTTATTCATGACTCTGTAACTCAAACTATTTTCAATTAAACACTCATTTAAACACATGAATGAAGATTGCAACAAGTTTTATTATGTAATGTGTCATTTTACATGTCAAGTCGTCACATTCTGAAGGAAGTTTTCTACCTTAACAGGATTTTATAAGGACATGTATGTTTAAATAGACAAAAAATTACCATGAAGTGAAAAGAATGCAGTTTAGATATTGCATTAGAAGTTTTAAATGATGAACACATATGAAGCCCAGGGGTTTGAAATGTGCATAGTGAGCAACTCATTGTCTTGCCCGAGGTCACACTTCCAGTTTGGAATGATTGAGTATCAGACGAACATCCATGGTACTGAGACCCCAACAGCTCCTTTTATCACGTTTTCAATTCCAGGGACATTGTGTACAAAAAAATCTGACAAAAACATAACTAATTTCCTTTCATACATATTTTTTTCTATTGTATAGAATTCAAAGTTGTGCATTTTGTTGGTTTTTAAACAAGAAAATAAAAGAAAATAGTGAACTCTGAGTTTCATTAGCAACAAGTATTATTGAAATCAAGACAGGATTTCTGGTAACCATGATTCATCAGAAGTGAAAGAGAAGAGCAGAGAGTTTGTGTGAGATGAAAAGACTGAGTGAAAACTGCTATAAGAAATGCCCAACAATGCATCAATGTTGCTCAAGTAAATTGGCTTCTTTTTCTTTTTTATTTAATGAATGCCTTTTTAACTTCTTCTACTTCTTCTTTTGTCATCCTGAGAGACAACTATCTGTAAGCTTATGGCTCCTAGAGCCCGACGGCCTGCATAACTCTTCTCCGTCTGACACTGTACTGTCATATTCTGCAGAGGCTTCATTAATTCCCCATCCCGGAATCAATGACTTGCCTTTGTAACAGATTTGCAGTCTCAGGCACTTTCTTTCTTGCTCTCTCTCTCTACATCTTTCACTCTCCCTTCCTCTCAGTGGTTAAACCTCAAGGGAAGAGATGTGAAGATGAATGACAACAAGGTCATTTTACCACAAGCAGAAATGTCCAGTGTGTGATAGGAAGCGCACGTTTTTTGTGTGAATGTGTTCGTGAATGTGTATGTGAAGTTAAGCTACAAACAAGTTGGATTCCTGTGGAATATATGTGAATACGTCTTGCACTGTTAGTTTTGTGCCGGTATTAAAAATGTGTGGTTTTGTGTGTCATGTGCTGCCATGTGTGTTTGCATACATTGAGTGTGACATCTCGGCAAATAGTGCAGTAGCCTTAGAATCCTCTCTGACACTGTACGTTATTGTCATTCGCTGGAAATCTGAAGGGGGCAAGGTTTTTCCAGAAATATTCCATGACCTTTAGACTGACTGAAATGCCACTTTTATCTTGGGTCAGGTGATTGCTTTGTGGGCTACAACACTACCCATGACATTTGTTCCCTTTACATAAGAATTATGAGCAAATTGTATCAGATTACAAAACTGTAATCTGATACCTAGACTAAATATATTTTTTCAATCTATTACAGTTTTAATTTATCTTTTTTTTTCTTAACTCTTTGTGTCTACAAATGGGGTCCAACCGAGCCCACACACGTAAAACTTGTATCATTTGCCACATGTTTGCCTCAGTCCTCGCATGCACAAGGATTAAGCAAGTTCAAAATGTGTTCAAGGTACAGACTTGCATTATGATACCTGACATTAAAATCCCCAGACACCTGTTCTTAATCCTCCTGTGGTCTTAAGAGACCCATATGTATTTTGCT
This sequence comes from Micropoecilia bifurca, assembly GCA_903067075.1. NCBI lineage: Eukaryota > Metazoa > Chordata > Actinopteri > Cyprinodontiformes > Poeciliidae > Micropoecilia > Micropoecilia bifurca. Next base: position 8,433 of record CAEGAF010181365.1, read on the forward strand.
CAGTGCGCAGCCCAGCGTGATTGCACTGACCCCAGATGCGCTTTTTCAAGGGGGTTTTTTTGTGTGGTTTGGGGAACTGATAGTCTGACGGAACAAGCCCCTACTTCCCTGCTGTCAGACTGTGACATTTGGCATGCTCCTCCTGAGCATCCTGCTAATACTAATACAAATGTTTCTCCGAAAAGTTATACCATAAATTTTTACGTTCTGTCGGACCATTTCTCAGTAATCCGACAGAAAGGGGGCTGAGAGAAGGGGAGCAACACAAAAGGCAAAGGACCCAAGGACAGATTCTTTATAATTTAATAATAATAATAAAGGTCAAGTGAGTTTTTTTTTTTTTTATTAGAAAACCAAAATTGCAAGATGGTTGGTAACTTCTTGGGTTCCGTTTTCAGATCAGTGTTTGTGAAAAAGTCAAGGGTTGAGTGACTGGCAGCTCTAACAGAAGTCTTGCATCAACAGGATGAGGTGACTTACCGGCAGAAGTCCTCTGGAGACTTCAACTTCAGCAAACTTGAATCCTGGAAGTTGTAACTGATGAGGTTTGGCATGTTGTCCACTTACTGGAGATTATTTCATCCATGGGACATAGAGAAGTGATCTGCATATGCAGAACCAGAAAGGATATCGTTGGGGAGAGTGGAGGCTCCAGAACAGGGCAAGTTTATGAAAACTCTTTATACCGGTCAAACAACGGGAGAGTCAGAACTTGTGTCCATATTCTGTTGCCTCTGTTTTCTGTTTAACCCTTTATTTTCTGTTACAATCACCACTTATCATGATCCTGCCTACTTCTTACTGATTGATGTCCTCCCCAACCAGAAAATTCATATATTTTCCCATATGAAAATAAGGTGGAAATAGATGGATCTAAATACAGAACAATTCTGGAAGACAACCAATACTGTAAACTGTACTGAAGCTGTAAACATATATCCGGTGTTTTGATAGGATGGTTTAGATCAGAACGAGACCTAATCAAAGTTTAGTTCTAAATCCACTTGAGAATCTGTGAATAGTGAAAAATGTATAAGCCACAGTATTTTAGGCTAGCAATGCTTCCAAAAATGTATTTAATTAAATTCTTCTAAGAATACAACTAATTAAAAACTGTTTAATTCAGTATATATTTGCAATAACATCACAAGTTCCCCAGAGAACAGCAACAAAAAGAACATTCCTGCTTACGTTTATAGAATTAGGATGTAAGCAGACAGGCCATTATCTCAGAGTCTAATAAATCCCACCTGTTTGCTAACTAACAGCCCCATTACCTTATGCTGCCCCAGAGCCGATTTATCTGCAACCACTGTTATGTCACTGCATCTGCGACTGCCGGTGTGAAGTGATAATGAAATATCACATTCTTCCTCCTTTTTAAAAATTGTTTGCCCACTACTCCTTCTATCCCACTTAGAGGGGGACATTTAAGAGCAAAGCATGGCAGCGGGACCCCAGAGTTATCAGTCAAAACTGAAGGGAGCGATACTGAAGTAGGACCCCGTCTCTTGTTTCGACCCTGCTGTTTGTCAGGAGACTCAATCAATGCGTAATTACCTCCGATGAGTATCATAAAAACAATGCCACAAGCCCTTTCAAGGTTACCCCTCCAAGCCCATCACAGTTATGTTTTTTATAAATATGGAACGGTTGTAAATGCGGCTGGCGAGCTGGATGGCGGTAACGGCTGATGGACGTGATATATTTCCAATTTGCACTGTAGAGATCTCAGAAGACAGGTCGATGCGGCTAAGAGCTGCTCTCACTGCGGCTAATAACGCTGATAATGAAGGTTCGTGCTTGAGTCTGGCTCTCAGGTAAAACAGATAAGAACCTTGAATTTGTTCAACCACATTTAATATGTCAGCAGTTCCAGTGATACGCTGATATTTCACCCACTCTCAGCATGGAAATGTGAAAGAGTAATGAAGGGGAAGGGATACAATAAATACTCAAATAAATGCTGTTTTTTGTTAATATTTTACTCAGCCTAACAATAATTCTATTTAATTTAGTGTTTATAATAACTTGTTATAATAAAAATGGACCGGTTGCAAGCAATAAACTGATCACAAGTCTATTTGCTGACTGGTAGTCAGAGTTTGTTTGTCCATTCAGATTTGTAGTAGCTATCTCCAATAGTAGCCATGTTTCCATTAGAAGTTTATGTCAGAAAAACAACTTCCATTAAATAAACAATACAATTGAAATGACTCTTGAATAAGATTGATCGCATGATAAGTTTCTGAAATCAATGCTCTCAAGACAGATGTGACATGATATATATTCATAAATCAGTCATGGTGGCGCTTGCACTCTTCATCTATCAGCCAATCAGAGGAGAGGTCTGTGTTGTATTCAGGTTTTGAAGTGACAAACCTTGTAACACTTGAAAGTGAACCCATGTGCCGTTTTGGGGAAATTGAAGTCAGTGATTTTACAGAAGAGCTATGGAGACAGCACTTCATAATGCCACATGGCTTTTTGTGAATGGTGTGAAGCTGTGAGATCTCTGGTGGAGCCAGCTGCACATTGTCAAAACTAAAAAACCAAAAACAAACCATCATCCTTCATCCACTTCCTGTGTCGTCTCTGTTCTTTTAACTAGTAGTAACATCTGGCTGTTGATCACTTATGTGATTAAAAAATCTGTTTATATTTAGCTGAAAAAAAACTCCACCTCATCTTAATGCAAAAACTTTTTATCAAAAAGCTTCTTTTTTTTAATTTTCCATTAAACAAATTAAGTTATGTAATTTAAATTTGCTATATCATTTATTTTACAATATATTAGAATACCTAATTGCACTTTCCGAATAAATTGAAAGAAGGTTTGGTGCAGTTTAATTTTAATTTTTTGTCAGTTTCTTTATTATTTCTTTTACATTGGCTGCTGTCCTCCTAACTGCAAGGACTGAACAAATTAAAGTTTTGTTGTTTTTACACATTTGACCAAACTAGTTATCACATGTTGTAATTCAGTACATTTATATCTGTGTTTAAAGAAAGAAAAACATTTAAAGTCAATTTAGATTTCTTTGTACTGAATCGGTATCAGACAATACTAAACCTCAGATATCTGCATCAGTATCAGAAGTGAAAAATGTGGATCGGTGCATCCTAGAATGAAAGCTTTATGATGTAAAACACTTTGAAATGCCTTGTTGCTGCAAGATGCTATACAAATAAAATTTGATTGACTGATTTATAGAAGTTACCAAGTTCATCAGATGTTCTGCTAAGTCTTCTGAAAATGATCTGTTTCAGACTATGTGTTTTGTTTATTCGTTTGTCCATGCAGTGTTGGAGGTACACTTCTATTAGGAAAGACTTCTAAACTTGTCACATCCAAAACATAAAATGTAAACTGTCAAAAGAAAACAACAAGCAGCCTTCCTAACACGGTTATTGAAGGTGCACATTACTGAACAGTCCACAGTTGGCCTCAAACATAAATTAAAGACATGTCTAAGTAAATACAGATAGCATTATTTGCATAGCCTCTATCAGCTGTGTGAGAAATTAATTAAATGTGTTTATCTACAAGATTTAAGTACTAAAGCCTCCCACTGTAGATTTCTCCACTTTTGTACCCATTTCTTCCCTTCCTACCACCATTTCATCCCCTTACAACTTTCCTTCTTGTGTCGACTGTTTCGTCCTTGACCACAAAGGCACTAGCACCATTTTGACACAACCAGAAAGCGACAAGGTTCTTCTTTTATGTCATTAGACAGAATTAATGCTCTCAAGCATAGAAGTAGCTACTTTTTTTAATCCAAGTCATCTTTAACAGTAAAAGTGCTGCCAGGAAAGAAAAAAAAGCTTAATTAAAATTGACTTATGAGATACTGCACTACCATAGGAGAAAAATATTCAGTTATAACATGTCACATCTCTCATACCCTACTTAGAGAACAGCTCATTTATGATCCAAGTCTACTTAGAGAATACAGAAATACTCCTCACTATCCATCATCCCATTTAATCCATGTCTTCATCCTCCTTTTGCTGCCAAGCTCCTCATTCACTGGAACAGACTCTAATTCTAAGGTATCTATCAGCTGTCTCCTCCACGGTTAGTCACAGTGAGTCAGCCTCTTTCATCAACCTCTCTGTGGGACCCAGCTCCCCTGCTCCTCCTCATCACTCCAACTCCTTTCACCATCACCTGATGCCCCCTCAGGGAACCGTGTCAATTCCAAACCCATAAGGGGGGGACAATAAGGGGGGCTTGACACGGGACTCAGAGGACCGTCTGCTCCCCTTTGCTCCCCCTTGCTCACTGGAGGATGAAATTAGGCTGCAATGGACCATCCATAGCGGGGGCTGGGGGGGGCACTCAAGACAACTAGGCAGTCGTGCTTGACCAGCACTTCACCGTAAACACGCTGCTACAAACTACTCCCCTCATTCACCCTTGCTTAGGCCCCCCATCTAACCTCCAACTCTCCTCACATTCAACTTGCCTCTTTGCCCCACAGCTTAAAGCCATTTAACCCCTACTATGGGGCAGAACAGCCAGGGTCCATGAGTGGCAGATTGGTTTATGCTGGGTTATAAAACCTTGGTGTTTAAGCCAAACTTGTTTGGTTTTTCCGAGTAGTGTGTGTGTGTGTGTGTGTGTGTCAGCTATTCTCAGCTTGAAAGGAACCTAAATTACACTCTGCAAGCCAGAAAATACAGTGTTGATTGTGTTGTTAAGAGTTTTGGTATCCTTACCTTACATTTCCAAGCAGATTTATTACCTTTCATTTCTAAATATATGTTGTCTGGTGGGCATTCGCAATATTTTAGCCAAATAGGTTTCCACTTATTTCTAGTTGAATATATATGACAGTGTGGGAATGAAACAAAAAAAAAAAAACCCTATCGCAATATTTGAAACGCCAAGCTTCATGCATGCATATCGTAATTGCTTGAAGTTGGAGTCCAACACATCCCCAGTCTCATCAACATTCTCCCCCACCACCCAAAGAAAAACACGGATGCAGTCTTTTATGGGCATCCAAGTCAGAAGTCCCCAAAGTTAAAGACGCAATTACTGCGAGTGTCTATTAAAGGGTGCATAAAAGATGGGAGAGCGGGATTCGCCTCTACATCAGACACATAAAAGAAACAGGAATTGGAGAAAGGGGTGTGAACTCCCATCTTAGAGGAAAGGAGCACAATTACACCGAAGCTTTAAAGGACGAGGTAAGAGCTTGTCTTTAGAGTCTATTTGCTCCAGAATGAGCTCGGGAACAGTTAGGCAAGAGAGGAGTGTGGTGCATTATGGGAAGCTGCAGGTTATATTATTGTCATTTCGTCTTCCTCGGAGTACATACACCTGGATTTGTCCCCATGTTAAGGAATAGCTTGTAGCATTTTAGAGTCCCACACAGGTTTTCACACACCTTAAGGGGTTTTCACCTTTTATCACTTTATAGCTTTGAGCCTTAATGTATTACCATGGGATTATATGTGACTGAACAACAAGTAATGCAACATAAAACACTTTTTTCTTTTTTTTTTTTTATGAAATATGATTTTCAGACCCTGTGAGTCAGTATTTTGTAGAACCAGTTTTAACATCTGGCCATTGGTGGGCACACTTCTGTGGGTCCAGCGCTATTGGAGAAATCAGTTGTTCTCTTTTACAAATAAGAAATCCCACAAGAAATCCAACTCCCATTTCTATTTACTTTTTGTGAACAACAATGTTGCACTCATGTCTTTGGTGTTGTTTCCTTCAGTGGTTCTTGGTGCAGCGCCCCCACAGGTGAAAAGGTGAACATGTTTTTCAAAGAGTTTGGCTTGACACAATGCAGTGTGAAAGAGAACTGCACCAGTTGAAAATGGATCAAATGATGCAGTTTTGATTCCTAATTGAACCTAGACTATTAGCTGTGACAACACCCTTAGTCATAGTTTTATCTTTATCATGCCTTCACATTTTCACCATTAAGAATATAATGTTACATATCATCCATCCACATGAAATTTTATCATTTTCCTAAAACCCATGATCATCATCTTTATTAATGGGTCAGCATAGGAACAGGAAACACACAGGAAGTCAAAGAGAAATACTTTGATTTTATTTGTACTTACATGGAGGCAACAAGTTTTTATTACTTTGAGGAAACTACACGGTTAAAAAGTCACCTTTTAGAGAAATTTCTCCTGAAATGTCAGGGCCATCCAGGGGGGACCTTTATGAAAGGTCTTTCTTCAAAAGCAATATCTCTAGTAAACATCTAAGCAGAAGCTGTCAATCTGCTCCAGCCATCAGTACCTGCAGAATGATTATGACTGCTGTTCAGGAACTTCACTTTTTCCTCACTCCAGCTGAGAAATGTTGTTGTGTTGAGCTAAAATGCTGCTCATTATACTCAAAGCAAAATTGTCAACCTTGTCCACAATGAATGGACCTCCAAGTATAATTACATTGCTGCACATTATGTTAAATCTTTTAAAATTGTTAGGACATTAAAGCCATTGTGTTATGATGCAGATTTACACCTGATGTCTTCCATAATCTTCCCAGTAGTCCAAAGTGTATGTGTGGAGAGCTAAGCTTCGCTAGTGCTGTTGTTTCGTCTGCTTTGTGTTATGGAAAGTGTGAAGCACTGATCATGCTTCAGATGAAATGATGTTTGATATAAGCACCATGTATCTCCATGCATTTATAGTTAAACATTTCCTACAGACACGCTGTACCATGACATCATGTATGTGACACCCTGTCTCCCTGCTGGAGGGCAAACAACCACTAGTTGATGATGACTACCATTGGTTTTAGCTAAGTTGTCAACATAATGCGCTAAATCTTAAATTTATATGTGATGTCTAAAAAGGAAAGGGACAGGGTGCTTTTATGTTAATAGTCAAAACTATGACAAGATAACAAGGTCAGGAAAAAGTTTTAATTAAAAAAAATAGCTAGGGAAAGGGAAGTATGTCAGTTATGCTAGCTTGACTATGTCAATTTTAATATGTAGATGTACTGCAGAATTCAGCTTGCTTTGGTTCAGTTAAAAAAAACAAAGGTGACCTACACTCTATTTGACAGATCATCAGTAAAACAGGTGGTCAAATCAACTACAGTTGTGTTCAGATGATCACTTATTAATAACCACAAAATAAACATCAAGCCTCAAAACATTGTGGAAAATGTTTGCTTGGTTTTTGGTATTGAGTCCTGATACACTAGTGGAGCTGTTATCTGTCAGTTGCTATGGAAATCGGCCTGTGTGTAATGCAGATGACAGAGTGAGAAAAAATAATAATACAAGTGGTTTTGAGTTGTTCTGCCTGCATCATTTTCCTTTTGCTGTGGTGAACTGCACTAAACGAATCATACCTACATCTCCAGGTTTCATTTAGCCATCAAGATTTTTCTACTGCGGGAATGCAGTTATAGATATCATGTAAAAGAATTGTCCTTTTGTCCTCTGGTGTTCCAAAATTATATGGCAATCCATAATACAGACATAATATATATTTAGCAAGTTTATGTTTTCTATATCGTGCATGAGTAGGTGGAGCTCACATTTTTGAGAACTTTGAACCGAACAATGCTGTGTTTAAAATGTGGAGCATGGAGAGAACCTAGCTTACCTTTACGTCATTTAAACGCTTTGTTTGGAGGTGAATGAAAGATAGCCATGGCAACCGGCAAACAACAGCTCAATGAGCAGATATAGCAGAGACTACTGATAAGGGGAATCAACACCAAAAACCAAATATTTCCCACACAAAAAAGTAACAAAAACACTAAAACAGAATATTCAGTCTGTTACATTATGTTGTCAGGCTTAATGTCTATATTGTGATTATTAATAGGTTTTCGCCTGACTACGGCGGCGGTTTATTAGCTCATTTAAATAGCTGCTCTACTGATGACTTGGTGGACGGGTTGTTTAGTGCCAACGGAACCAAAACACACTGAACTGCGCAGCACATGTTAAGGTTATCAAAGTCAATAGAAGGCCAGCAACAGTTAGGCTAGTATAACTGATCCACTGCTCACTTGTTCAATGTTTTCTTTAAACTAAAACGTTTTCCTGATGTTTACTGCCCCCCCATGCCACCCCAGTAGATCTGCCCCTGTTTCAGTGGCAGCAATACCCAGTTATAGGTTACATAATAATAATAGAAATGGCTCTGGAATCCTTTGCTCAAAAGATTAAAGCAAGATTAGTGGCTATAACAATTCTACTCATTGCTCCCTTAAATTGTTCTGTTTCTGGGTGAGAGTGCAGTGACCGTAGGATCTCATCATTCCTACGGTCACACTAATGGTGGGTTGAGGAAGGGACTGCTGACGACTGCTAGAGTTTAGCTGATAAGTCCGACGGGAGAACGATAAGAGCTCCAGTATGAAGAGTGAGGGGTCACTGTAGACTACTGCAAACATAAGAAGGCGAAAATAAAGAGAAGAAAAGAAAGGGGGAAAATTTCTCACTATTATGTATTTCACGCCAGACTGAGCATTTGACATATCCAATTTCTAACCCGAGACACTTACTGTGTTTTTGTGTAGCTCAAAGGGGTTATAAAGGAGGTTACGGGCATTACAGATCAGTGTGTGTGTGTGTGTGTATTTGTCTATACTCAAAGCGGCAGAGTTGAAGATAAAAAAAAATAAAAAAAGCATTCTTTTTTTTGTATTGAATATGTTGTTTAAATATGCTTGCTGAATTTTAAATGCTGCTATCCTGCAGAAGGGGGTGTTTTATTTCCTATTGGAGCGCTTCATGTATATGTGTGTGTTTTCACAGAAAATAAATGATCACTTCACATTTGTTACCCTCTGGGGAGAGCCAGTGCAATGCCCGCAGGAGCACACACACACACACACACACACACACACACACACACACACACACACACACACACACACACGCACACGCACACACATGCACACACGCACACACACGCACACCTACACACACACGCATGCACACACACACACACCTACATACACACATATACTCAAAAACCCTCCCCCAGCAGCTCCTCCTGAGGCCCTCTAGCTCTTCCATCACCATTATAAGCTTTTATAGACAGAGTGAGTCATAGGCCACCAAACAAAGAGGAGGCATGTTTTTCTATAGTTTTTACTTTTAAAAAATGTATGTGAATTTCATTAGTGTTAACCCACAACTATTAACATATCTAGATCTGAATAATTGCTCTGCCTGGTTTCCACCTCTTAGTTGTTCCTTGAACTTCCATCACAAAGGAGGATAACAAAAATACCAAAAAGCAAAAGAAAACCCAAAGGTGACATGCAAAGCATTAAAAATAACAAAGAAAACACAAAATAGTAAATACACTGTGTCAAGAAAATGAAAAACAATTTGTCATTAAAGCTGCATTGTGTAACTTTTACAAAAGAAACATTTTTTTCCACAACTGGTAAAACTATAACCATATAGGAAATGTATAATGTCAGACAGATAATCTGTAAAAAGGTCGATCTCCTCCTCCCTGAGCTGCTATTGCCATCTGAAGAAAAGCATCGCTGCCGACCAATCAGACCAAAAGGAGAGTGACAGGAAAACCTTTTATCTGCTGTAATTGGTGGCCATGCTAACTATCATTAGCATTCAATGACAGGCTATGTGGGGGTGAACCAGTTGTAGTGTAGCAGAGAACAAGGGGGAAGATGTGAGCAGCGTATACACAGGGATGATAGACAGCGCCAAGAACCTCCTTCAGTTTCTGATCAGTTATTTCTGACGGATTCTGTGTATTTCTACACTTAGCACTGGGAGAACGCAGAGGAAGATGATCTGTCTTTCATTATGCTGTTATGACATAATAATTTTAACAAATACGTAACAATTTTATAAATTTTATAAAAATGACTCCTTGCAGCTTTATTTAAATAAGCCTCAGCACAGGAGCAAGTCATCCTGTTAAACAAAGAGAAGGAAAAATTTTGGTTTTGAATTAGCCTAGTTGAAATTTGGAGTTAATGTCACTGAAATGTTTCTCAGTTGATCTAAAATGATTCCTCAGAGTGGACCAAAGTAGCAATGGGCAATGATTCATAGCCTGTTATGGTAATGGCAGATGTGCACAGCCAGCTGAAGAGATGACTTATTTAAAAAGCCATGTTGGGTTGGGTTGTTTTCTCATTTAATAAATACAAATATTGCTCAAATCATCTGCTTCCTGATTGAGGCATTATTTTTGATAATTTAAAAATATTTACAGGTGACAAAAAAGCATGAGGAGAAAAATCCTTCTTACATCACTTTGGGGTCATGAAAACTAGAAAAACTGTTGATCTGTTTCTTTAACTGTAGTTGTACATTCAGTGTGTTTTTTTTTCTTCTCCGCTTTGAACTCATTTGCTTTCCTAAAGCTGACCTGGTGGCTCACCAGCCTCATTGTCATAATTACCATCATCACAATCACTATTATCTTAATTGGCCTTATCTGCTCATTAGCTACTCGTTAGCTAATTGACTCGGAGAATATCCCTGCTAACGCATTGCGGGGCGACACAAAAGGCAACAGACGGAGATCAAGAGCAGACATCTGCCTGTTGAGGGAAGAAGGGAAAAAAAAAGTGCGGCGAGCTTCGGCTCATCTGTCACAGTAATGACTGTCTCAACAACTGTACACAGCGATGGAGAGGGAAAGCCATCGCTGTGCTGCTAGCGCCACGGCTACACACTGGGACGCACTCCTTCCACTTGTTCTTGTATTACATGCACAGTGATACTCAGTTGGATCATATAGGAATGAAAGGATCCAGATTACACACACACACACACACACACACACACACACACACACACACACACACACACACACACACACACACACACACACACACCAACTCACTCAACTGAGTTTCTGTGTGTCAAAAAGCCAATTAAGAGACATTCAAAGGCTTGGAAAGAAATACTGCAATTAGGTTAAAGCGAGCTGTGGAGAAAGCAGGGCAAATCCTACAAACCATCCAAGCTATCATATATTCAGGCTCATTAAAGTTTTCAGCTTTTCATTTAATAACATGGAGATGATTTAGAGTAAACTATTTTTGCTCTGCCATATCTCAGATTCTTAAAAGGGGTTTTCCTTTGCATGCTCCCTAAAGTAAAACAAATGTTTATCTTTTTTCCTCCAAAAACCATTTGTCTTTGCTGACCTTTTTCTAACATCTGTGTTTTTGCTTGGTTGGTATTTTGACACCATTCTAATGATCATTTTCTTCTTACTACTGTTCAACATTTCCTTCTGATTGTCATTGCTTCCTCTTTATGTTTGCTTTGCATTTTGTCTCTGTGTTAGCTTCCTCTCTGGCACTGTGTAGCTTTAGGGTTCGGGTGGTGTCACTGGTAATAAGGTCCCATGGGCCCTTTCTACACTATAGCTGGGTTCTGAGAACTGTCTGCATAATATGAAGAGATGGGGGATAATCTCATGCCCTACTTTGGAAAAGGTTTGCTTTTGTGTGTGCGTGCGTGTGTGTGTGTGCGTGTGTGTTCTTGTATGCAATAAATTGTGAGGACGATATTGTTAACACACGTCACATTCTGGGGACTGACTGCCCCTCCTGAAACCCGAAGCTCGTACTCCTTAAGAAAAAGTGCAGCTTTAGGGTTGGGGCTAGGTTTAGGACTAAGGTGTGAACTGAGTTTAGGTTAGTTATGTACTGGTAATGGTTAAGGTAAGGCTATGGAAATGAATGAATGGAAGTCAATCAAAAGCCCCTGTGAAGATAGAAAGACACACTAGGAGTTAGTGTGTGTAGGTGTGTGTGTGTGTGTAGACTACAGATAGACTATATCTTACATTTGTAAAAGATAGTCTATCTGTAGAAGAGTTAATAGATAGTCCCCAAATACCAAGTGCTGTAGTATATATTGTGACCTGGATGCTTCACCAGCTTTGAATGCAGAGATGTTTCCAAATGTTTGGCTGGCACTGTATAATCAAACACACACACATTTTGTTTGCAATGGAATTTAGTTGAAGTTTAGCTGTTGGCTTTGTTTTTCTTTTCCAATAATAAAGGCAAACAGAGGAAGCACATAAAGAGAGACTAGCACAGAATATTTCAGAAGGAGATTCTCAGGTTGTTCCCCTAATATCTTGTTACAGTAACCTTAAAATGGACATCTCTCAAATTATTTGCAATAGGGGACAAAACTGCAAATAATTTGGTTAGCCATAAGCTTGTACTGGTAGCTGAGAAACAAGCTGTGCCAAACGTGAAAACTTACATGACCTTTTGGAACTTGTGTTTGATGCAGTAAACCATGGGATCAATTGGTTTAATGCATCTGTATTTTGTCAAAGCTAACTAGATTAACAACACATGAAACAGGTTGTATGTAAACACTGTCAACGTAAAAATTTCACTCACGGTCAGATTGATATTGCTTCGTGAACCCAGGTTGTTGAAACCACTTTGAGCGACTGAAAGCTTGACATGTTTCAGGCACAGATGGACGCTGGAGCTGAGCAGTAGATTCAGAACAGGCTAGTATTTACTGAGGGATAGGCTTTTTCAAAGTCACACAAGCCAGGGTTCAGAGCCAGGGAATCCAGATCTCAGGGTCAGACAGACGGAGGGTCAAATGCCAAGAGGTCCATATTCAGTGGGGTAGGTCAGGATCAGGGACAGGAAGGGCAACTGGACAGAAGGGCAGAGACAAACTCTGGTTTGTATTCTGGTTTGAGTTTTGAGTACACTGGTTTGTTTAGGGAGGGAAGACCATGCAATTAAACTTTGATGTGGATTAAAAAAGTGAATTCTGGTGTGGTTTGAATTTGTATGTGAATGCCAAGTGGACCAGAGACTGCCCCAAAAGCAGAAAGCAGACTGTAGCTGGTAATCAGTCGTGCGGGTCTAGCATTAGCGCGAGAAATGACTTGTAGTTTTTTTTATCAAAGACAAAAGAAAAATCCTACAGTGTCTAAAATCTGACACTACTACATTTTTGTTTGCATTTTGTTAAGAAAAACCTTGTGCTCCGTGTCTTCTTCAGGTGTTTTAATGTACAGCTGAAAATCTAACAAACATTGCAATTTTGGTCCCCAACTGAACCGAGTTTGGACTACAATTCCCCTTAGAGGGGATCAGTATACATGGTAACAGACAGCAGCCATTTACTCAATATTCACAAGTTCTCCTGTGAATATTTGCTGTTTCTGCAATAAGATAATAAATGTTCATAATCTTTCAATGGAACCTTAAAGTACAGAAATCAAAATTATAGTTTAATGTAGCCTTATGACATATAACTGTGTTCATAAAACAGTGATTTTACTTGTCCAGCAATCCATTATCCCTAAAATGTAATTAATTGTAACTTGCAACCACCTTAATAAATCATATCAGTATCTCATAAACTGTGACAATTTGAAAGTTGTAATGAATTAGATTCTACTTTGCACATCAGTCACTTCAAGGTTTTTTTGAAAATTCTTGATTTCCATGTTATGCAGAGGAAGAGTCCAAAAAGAAAGGCATAAAAAAGAATGTCTTACGGACTCAGCAGCAGCTGTGTAACCAGAATATAAGAGCTACGGAGTCTCAGAAGGGTCAACAGTCGTGAGGGTCAGGTAGGTTTCCTCATGGTGAAAGTCTTATCTGACGCTTGTCACAAGGACAAGTCAAAAGAAATAATTGGAATCAGATCCTCTTTTTTTTCCTCTTCCCTTAAATCTTCTTGCTCTTTATTGTCGGCGAACCCCCCTTCCCCACTCCATCCGTCTCCACAGCACACACACACCTCTTCTGTACTTTTATCTAGATGCACACTGTGTCCCAAAGTCTGCAAAAGCCTTTGCCATCACATCTCTCAATATCTTATCTTCAAGTTAAACGCCCACGGCTGGCATTTTAAGACGACACGTACCGACCGCGCATACACAGATAACCACCGATACGACTCTCTGTCACACACACAATGGCCCACACACAAGCTGTGAGCGTGTGCACGCGTGAAAGTAGGCGAATAAAAGGAAGCCTATTTGTTGTCCTTGGTGTGATGCGTGTTCGGCAGGCACGCACGTCGGTTTGTATCTTTGAGAGACAGTGAGAGTCCATGCATTGTATCTGAGCCATTATGTCGAGATATACATTTCTGGGTGTTATTTCTGGGTATTTGACTGGTGCTAGCGATGGTAAGCACTGATTATACAGTAATGTCAGGAAGTCAGCAGGCAGCCTGGTTTTAGCCACAGCGGGAGGTTGCACTATCATGGCCATTATAGCCGCCTCAGTTTCACACTGAGAAATATGCCAGCTCTGGACAAAAGGGTGTCTTTTCAGCATTTGGTTTCAGTCGGATCGGACCTCAGGCTGGCTGTAAACAGCATGCCATTGCTGTTTTTAATTGCTAGGTTAAAACACCTCTCCATAAAAGTGCTGGTCATTTTGCAGAGACTCTGTTAAACACAGATTTGTGTTAACTGACTCGCATTTAAAAAGGTGACTTTCCAGAAATCAAATAACAGCTCTTTGACTTTAGTGCTTTTCCAACCATGCCGAGCGTTTCAGTTTCGTTTCATGAGACTTTTTTGTTTTGTTTTGCAGCTGTAGTGACTTTAAGAGTTCAGCCGAAGAGAATACAAGCAAACAGTCGAAAGCATCTCAGCATTATACCTAAAAGAACAAAAAGGAAAAAAACATTACTTGCTGAATACAGTGGCGTAAAAAAGTGATATTGCTGTTTTTACTTATTTGTCACACACATATTTATTGTCAGTACTAGATGTGGTCTCAACAAACCCATGGCACTTCAACAATATTATTTTACCCTTTATCTGGAAATAGTGTCTGTTTATTATTGCCATACATCTGGTATGGCAAGATCAAAAGGTCTTGTCATACCAGTTTATTCCTCTGTATTTACTTTAGTTTCTTAGTTTATTCTTGCATTTTGTTCTTCATTCATTTCCATTTAGTTTCCTTTGATTAGTATTATTATCTCTTGGTTTATTGCTATGTCCACTTCAGTTTCTTTCCTGTTGCTAGATTTATTTTATCGTTTATTGATTCAGCTCACCATCAGTAATCTTCACTCATCACCTGCTGCGCCACCTAATCGTCATGTGTTTCACACAGTGGCGCAACTACACATTACTCAGGTGGATGCGAAAACATAAATCGCAGCTCCCTCCCCTAGGGAAGGTACTCATAGTGAAGGAACGTAGAAAACAAACTCTACAGCCTCCACCTCACTCCCAGACGAGGACACATGAAGGGTAGAACTTGCTAAAATCACCTTGTTATGTGCGCGAGGTGGAGCATAAGGCGCGCTGAAGTGTCTGGGAAAACATCATCGGCGCGCCGCCCCTGCCAGACGGGGTTGGACGCCCCCTCTGGTACTGCGCTCCTATGCGTTGCGCTGCATACCCCCCTTTTGCATCACTTTTCACATCATGTGTTGACTTTTCACTGTTCAACGTCGGATTCTCTGTTTTTATGCCATAATTCACATCTAGTTAATCGCTCCGTTTTATGTCCGGCTTCTCCTGTTTCAGAGTTTTGCGCAATATGCGCCTCACTTTTTTTTTTTAACTCCTTATGGTGCACAGCGTTCGGGAAATGTGCCGAAGGGGAAAAGGCAGACTGACATAAACCTTTTAAAACAACGGAAACAATTTTGGTATTCTGATTATTGAAATGTAAAGTGCTGTGGTATCGTTGTTCTATCCCACCCGTTTCATACTGGACCACTTACAGCACCGGTGTTTACGCTATAAAATGAACGATCTCTATGGTATTATCCATGGAGGGATTTCTTTATTTAAATGGGTTCATTTTTCAGAGGGATAAAAAGTCAGGGTGTCATGATTTTAGTGATTACATGTTTATAAGAGCGATTTTCTGTTGTCCTTACATGGATGAGTGCAGCCTTCAAACGGAAATAAAACACTTTTTAATTAAAGTTGCTGCTTAACATGATCACAGAACTGCCAAAAAATGTGTACAAAAATCCTTTATAAAACATAAAATATTTAAAAATCAGACACCAGACAAAGTGAATCATAGCAACGTCATCAGCCGGTGTAACGCTGAACTGTTGGTGAGCTATGTTAGCGCAGTGAAGCTACCAGTAGCAGGAGCGACGCTACGCCAAGAAGCTACAAACACTGAGGAAAGCAAGAGCTGCCATGGATACAGTTGCAGCCAAGCATGTTTTAATGTTACACAATACAGTTTTACCAAGTTGCTCAAAGTCTAAACTGGTATTATTGTGCATTTAAGGTGTAAAGTTTACCATGGTTTTTTCAAACATGTATAAAAAAATCAAAGCGACACTCCACATATGTATTTGGTGAGCGTATAATCTTATAACTAGAAGTAAAGATAAACAAAGGTCAATTTTACCTCATACTGCCCCTTTAAAGCTTGCCGTTAAAATCCATCCAAAGTGATTGGATCTCAGTCATCTGCTCTAGTGAGAACAAGCACTTCAGCCAGTGATGTAGTTATGTAAAAGCTGACGTGAAGCAGGTGTTTCTTAAGAAAAAAAGTGAGACGGAAGATAGTAGCTACAAGGTGAGCTGCTCACGCACCAAACATATATTGAAATTAAACATTGTTGAAGGCTTGTGTTTGTGGTTGACTAGTCTTAACAGCTTTCAGGACGTGGCCCTTAATGGGCTCCGCGCTGCACAGCAGCTTCGTCCTGCCATCCGCTTCTTCAGCCTCACTGATTCTTCATTAAACGTCGTCCACACGACGAATTGCGCTGCGATAGGAGATCAACCTTCATCCTGGTTTCAGTATTTGTCATTATCCGCTCTGCTGCTCATCGGCCCATACTCCTCCCCAATATTTGTCCATTCAAAGAACAGAACCAAAAGAGCTCGGCTGCGTAGAGGCAATTAGGAGTTGAGAAATTTTCAAAGTTTAACTTTTTCCCTTGGAAAGGTTTGTTTTCAAAGTTTTTTTTCTTTGAGAAAACTACATTTGAAAGACCAAAGAGCATCCAGCAGCATGGGAAGAGACACACAGGCTCTAAGAAATTCTCTGCTTAATGTTTTAAGTCACCGAGATGGTGGGGAGAGGGTTGGAGCAGAACAGAAAGCCCAGCAGCGGAGGAGAGGAGACGGCTGGAGCTGGTCATTAATAGTCAACCAGGATATATTGCTGGGGGATTTCAGACTATGGAGGCAGCTTGATAATTCAATCTGTCAAGCGCACGCTACAAGCTAGGCCAATTAACTGGAGAGGAGGCAGGCCTGACCTCAACATCCCTCCTTCCCCTTTCCTTTCTCGCTCATTCCTTGCAACATTCCCTGTCGTGTATAAAAGCAACATCTGCACCGGTTAAACTGTCACGTCGGAGAGCAGAAACCTGCGTCGATCGGCGCATGTCGTGTTGTTTCCCTCCGCCATAACCGCGTCTGCATCCGTGGACAGATGGGCCAAACAACCGTTGCCGCTAATGGACGGCTAATTGCAAACACTTGACAGCCGAGAGAGAGAGCTTTTTGACAAATGAAACCTGAGTGTTTATTCTCTTCCTCTTGTTAATTCATACATTTTTCATTGTTTTCTTTTATATTTTTTTCTTTCTACACCTGTTGTCTCCCACCTCTCACTGCAAGAGGAGCAGAACAGAAGATTAAAGGTCCTCTCACCGCCTCAGCACACAGATCCGTTTTCTTTTTGTCAGATGTTTTTGCATCCTCCCACCGTTTCAAGCCATTTTTTTCAATGTTGTTAATTAAAACGCTTTGAGAAGCCACACAAAATGTTTATACCCCTTGACCATTTTCCAAGTTTGTATTTAGTTCCTTTAAGTATGAATCCTTGAATAAACTCCAGGCAACCAATTGAAAGCATTGTGGTTTTGGAGGACTCCAACACAGGAGGGAGGCAGGAAGGTTCATGTTGGATTTGTTCTTTTGCAAAAATTGAGAAACTTGAGAAGGAAGGTAAAAAGCTACACAAGGACTCATTTGAACGGCACCAGAGTTCGAGTAAAGCAGACAAAACAAGGCATTCTGGTAGAGAGACTATCAATGCAGCAAACTATGAATTTGATCAAACTGAATGCATAAATATGCCACAAATTTCATATTCTCATATGTAAAAGTTAAAATCTTCACCACTACATATCAATACTGTTTATCGTTTTATCAAGATAAAATATGTAAAGTTCAAAAGTGTGAGAATTTTTTTCTGAACCAAAAATGACAGACTGAAATGCGTCTCATGAATCTGGTCCGGTCATGACGGACGCATGAAGGGAGGAAGGTCAAGGTGAAGAGTGATATCAAATCGTCATGGTGATCAGCTAACCGTTAGCTTGGCTTGGCCGTTAATTGACAGGCTTTATTTTAGGTGAATCACTTGCCAAAAAAAATAGCTGAAATTGTTTCACAAATACCAAGAGTTGTTTCTTTTTATTTACTGAAATGTTTTCCGTGTGAAGGGAGGCAGGTGAACTCACAGCTCCCAATGTTTCATCTGTAATTTTCCTCAAATAACATCCGTCAAATGACAATCATTTCTTCAAAGGACAAAAGGGAGAGACGACGTTCTGAGACCCAGCTCAGGTAACACCTACAGAGAGGCATTTTGCCTATCAAGTGACTGTTAAAAGGCTTTCAGTATCATTAGAATTCTGAACGTTGGCATTCCAATTAGAGGCAATCCTGCTCTGTCAGGCGCTACAGTTTGCTGTTGAACCTCATGCAGGTTTGCTCTGCATGTGAGAGTGTGTGTGTGTGTGTTTGAGTCCTTGTATATTTAATGTCGCTTTCTTTTTTTCTGTCTTTTAGCAGCTGCACAGCCATCTATCACGCTTGCTGCAGGGCGAAAAAAAAAGCAGGTTGTCTGTGCATATTGCATGGCTGTGAAATCCAGCACATAATAATATCCCGTTTTGAAGACTTGCTTTGATAGTCCTCCACCAAAAGATGAGTCTCCAAAGAATTATTCGGATAAGTGCAAGCAGGCTTCATGGAACTGAACTCTAACTTTCTGTGAAGGGGGTTAGATGTAAAGTCTTGCATCAAAGCACTTGGGAAGAAGCTTCAGCGCTTCTTCCGACCATTAAAAAAAGAAAAAGTATCGAGTTTTGCAGGAACTCTTAGATGAGCTTTCTTCAGAGGAGTCCAGAGAGCAGCAGCAGGTGGGGTGGGCAACTGAGAGAACAGGAACCCGACTGGCTTAGACAAAGAGGGAGGAAAGCAGGAGACTGGAGAGTTATGAGGAAATCTGGATTCACTTTATAAGGAGCTGCTGCCTGACTGAATGTGACTTTTTGAGGTTAGCATAACTTTTTCACCTTTTACTGTGAATTACACATCCATGTAATTTATTGGAATTTAATTTAATTTTGTGGTGGTTTGTTTCATCACATAAAATTGCACAGCCTGAGGGAAAATGTTGTTTTAAGATTTTTTTAACAATACCTGAAAATTTTGCATGGAATTAGATATTTATCCTCTTGCAAATTTTCTGTTTTTGCTTTTTTGTCAGACTTAGATGACATGTATCACTGGATTAAGTTAAATATTTAATTCAATTCAAAACTACTTTTTATTAACCCAAAGACACATGTTGTTAAATGTTAAACGGTACTCATGTTATCCAAGTATCCTCAAGCAGTCACCAGCTGTGTTTCCATTACAAATGTACACAAATTCTGTCAATGTTCTGCTAATGTCAAAAAACACAATTTTATAATTGCGGTGTTTTCATAAAATAAAAAAGGCAATTAAAATGACACATGAATAAGTTTGTTCACACAATAACAAGCCTCATCACCTTGCAGCCACTTCTTGTCGTCTTCTTGGTGGTTTGCGCCACTAACATCTTGTTGCTGACCATGTGACTCATGTGATGTGAAAAAATTATTTCCATTGGAGTTTTGCTAAAAAAAAACAAAAAACTAATTCAATATTGCCAGTAAATTACTGTTCATTCATTAAACAAATTTATTTTCAAAATGTTAAATTTTACAATTATATGATGAATGGAAATGTTTGGATGCTGATGATGTGAGCAGGAAGGGTTTTTAGTAGTAGTCAATATTGCAATGAGTCTGGTGTGTCCTCTGACAGCAGACTATGGCTGATATTCTGACATATCAATATTCATGCAGCAGAAACAATATTTCACAGTATCATGTCCTGGAAAACACAACCAGTTGTTGGGAAGACTGGCTAATCTGGTATGAAAATAGCTGATCGATGCATCCTAATTATGATTTCAGTTATAAAGACATGAAAGCTATTCACACCAACCAGGTACACCATGGCAACAGCAACTCCCATCAACTTTCTGTGATAACTATCAATGAGTCTGTTTTAATTCAGCCAAACAGTTTTTTAAAGCATATGTGGTCTGTCTTATGTTCATGCCACACCTGACATGTTCTTTTTTTAAAATTCTCTTAGTTTTATGCCAGAACGAGACACACAGCTTTCACAAAGTTCTTCTTTTGTCTTGTCAGAGTACACAACACTTTCCTAAATGTCTTGGGGTTCATGAAGCTGTTTGGCAAACATTCTCATTCGTACTGCTGAAACATGACCTTTGACCTTCCTGTAACTGAAATATGCCTTAAATTTCCAAACGTAGCCAGGCTGTTAATGTTTTTAACCTGAGCCTCGGAGCATTGATGCCGTTTGCTCACAGTGAGCCGGGAGACAGCAGTGCTACTATTGTTTGATCATTAAAGTTTTATGACATGTTTGCCTTTGCTCCGACTTACAAATCTTGTGAGTGTCAATTAGCGGCAGCAGTTCCAGAAGCCCTGCCAGCTAGAAAACAAACCTTTGTCTATTTCTTTTCGCTCTGACTTCAGACGGAGGAGGATTAAAGCAACTCGTAGAAGACAAAGGAGGGAACGCATGTTGAATTTGCATGGCAAACACTCCTGACATTTCTGATTTGTTTATCATGCTGCAACCCTGTCAACTGCTCTTTGACAACTTTGCAAGAACTGCATTTAGACGCCGTTTACTGTTGTTCTAATGTACAAGAGAGGTAACAAATGTTTGGTGTCAAAAAGGTGATCAAAAGCATTCCATTTGGCTTTATTTTAACACCCAGCTAAAATTAGATATAAAGTTAAATAAACAATACGTGGAGATACAAGATGGTGTCCGAGCCTCTGCTCACTTTTCTTTCTTTTTCTCTAAATGTAGCCATTTCTGTTAGCCATAAAATTGCACACTTTGACAATTTGAAAATAAATACACCTATTGTATTTTTTTTATGAGGTGGTTTTTAGGCCATGTAGAAATTGTCCAACCCCCCATGGTGTACTTCACCCAGAACAGATTTGCACTCTGTTGGGTCACTTTCCCTCCACTACATATTTCAAACACAAACACAACTTCAACAGATGGATGTGCCATGGGATCCTCACCTTCAGCCATTGTCTCTGCATGGAAGTGGAAAGCCGATCACTGAACTCTAGCAGAGGAACAAAACCTGGCCACTGTGGACACCAGGGTCAAAATCCAAGATTTTCTGAACACATCAACTCAGCGGACAACATCAGGTTCATTGGGGAGAATGCCAGAAATAATAAGCTCAAGTAACAATTAACCAGTATCAGAGAAACTATTTTAAACATGAAAAACCAACACTGAACAAAGGAGATGATCTCAGATTCCATTTTTTTACCACCTACTCTGCAATTCTGACTCATCTCTCCAGGCAGCTTTTCTGCAATTCCCAGTTTGGGACATGTGACCAAAACAACTCGCATGGCATAGTTAGGGACATGTTAGGATCATCAAGCAACAACGACCCAAACATGGAGCATTGAGGGTGGGGCCAGACCACCCTCAATGCTGATAAAGTCACTAACCCATTAGTGACTTTATTGGTGTCCTGTCAGTGTGACTGTTCTGTGTACAACTTATAAGCCTATTACTTTCAGAAACGGAAGAAGTGATGAAAGGCAAATCAAGAGAAGTCCACTGATGAAAACCACTTAAGGTTTCTTGCTAAAGCGAAATCTGTCTTCCAGCATCTGTCAGCACATGACTTTACTATGCTATGAAAACAGGTTTGCCCCTTTATAAACTTCTTCTAGTTCTGCTTTTTTGTTACTACAAGTCACTCCAAAATGTTTGTTTGGTTTTGTTGATTTTAAGCCATTTTTGAGATATTTTACCCTGCTCTTGTTGGAACGCTTGCTTCCCTTTCGATGGCTTCCTATTGGCAATAAAATGCATTTGTGGTTTGCAGCTACTGCTTCCATCAAAAGATCTTTGCCATTGGTAGAGAAGGTGTGGCAAGAATTTTAACCAATGTACTCATCTCTGCTGTTCAACTCGCAAATGCAGTTTCCAGACAAGTCTCAAATTCTTGTAGAACACGGATGGATGTCGGTGGTTTAGCTATTGCTTCTGTAGGCCTGGTTGAGTCAAATTTAACTCTAGCAAATAGATAATGAATTAAAACCTAGTGTAGTTGGGTTTGGGGAAACACACTGAGCTCTCAGTCATGTTCTTGAGCCAAATGGAAAATGTAATGGGTTGCATTGTATTACTCTGAGTCTGGCAAAACCTTTGAGACTATTAAAGTCTAAAATGTCTATAATCCCAATGTTCAGGTTCTTAAAAAAACTCTTGATAAAAAGGCCTCCACATCCATTCAAGCTTGGCAACAATCACTATTATTCTTCTACACAGCTGTTGAAAGCTGGTCTATTGTACAGCAATGAGATATCACTTTAATTTAAAAGAAAGGAAGCAAAGAAGACAGTGTGGGCTCTGATGTTTTCTCTTGGCGTTGTGTCTTGGGAGCTAATAAAAATGAGACTGCTGTGCAGTAACAGCCTCAACAGAGGAACACTGTCCCCACCACATACACACACTCACACACACACAACATTTTATTTTTTTTATTGGCTCAATAAGGGAGGACTAAGAGCATGTCGGACGCTGTTTTCTGTCTGTGAGTGCAGGAGCCAAAAATCAAACATGGACACACTGGCTTTAGTTTCTCTGGAGGACTTTGCAGAACCAAACAGCACTGTGATATAATTACCAACTGCCACATGAGATACAAGTGTGCGTACACTTGTATGTGTGTGTCATTGTGGATAAGATTTTTTATTTTTTTTGGATGTGCAGTAGCTAGCTGTTGAGGTAAAATGGCTAAAGGTATAACATCAACGGGAGTTCCGTTGGTTTGGAATTGCTGCTATTGGGCTATTGGGAAGCATTCGTCTGCGTCAGATCATGAAGGTGGATCCAGAAAAAATCCAAGACCCATAACATCTGAAGGACGGAATAAACACATTGCCCTGAGAAACAGCCCTGAAGAAAAACTCTAGGTATCTCTCGTCTGACAGCTCTCAGGGAAGCTGTAGGTAACAAATCAAACAAGGAAGTTGAAGCCCCCAAAACATTTAAACAGGAGGAAGGAACGGTTTCACAATGGTTCTCGTCTTATCTCCCTTCAAACACCTGCCATGTCGGCTGCTACTTATCCTCTGATTACAGCTGTAGCCTTTTTGCTGTAATTCGATGAAAAAAAATATTCCTGGATTAAATAAATATTGTAAGACGCAGACTGAGAGTCAGAGGGGGTGGAGAGAGAGAGCATGTAGTGAAATATTCAAGAGAAATATGCTGTGGGAACATGGTGTTCTGAGATTGGAATAAATAAGTAGACAAGTTGCAGGGAGAAGAAGAAGAAGAAAAAGCAAAAGTCAAAAGAAGGTTTGATGTGGTGTCTAGTTGGGAGTTTGGACTTTTTCTGTTGAACTGTTTCACGGCAAACTTTCAAACAAGGTCGTATAAACTCGCACAGTTCATGAACAGTTTCAGTGCATTTTACAGTAAATCTGTTACACCAGGTCCAACCAGTATGAGACTTTGCTACAGTCAGACTACTTCAAAATGAATGTCCCTGTGTTGCCTTACAACACATCTCTTATTGTAGCACACACAATTTTATCAAGACGTCAGAGTTCTAGTAAAGATTTTGCCATCCCAAACACAGCATAAATTCACTATTCAGTGTAGAAGTGCATCTTAAATATTAAGCACACTTAATAACGTACACACACTGTCGACTTCCTCAAAAGCCGACAGTGTGTGTGTGTAATCTATTAATAAAGCTTGACTGACCTATCTACCTACCGGCCGTCTAGAATCAGGTCATCTACAGGTCATTTAGCACCACGTTCTCCACGACTCATAATGTGGTGCGCCTTATATATGAAAAAGTCTTAAAATAGGCCATTAATTGAAGGTGCGACTTATAATCCGGTGCGCCGTGGAAAATACGGTGCATATATATATATTGTATATAGCAACAAGTGGAGGAGGGTCAGCATTGCAGTACTTCATGGATAGAGCCAGAGATAAGGTTTATGATTAAACAGTTTGAGGGAAGATTTTCTGTAACAGCCACAGGAAGAATCCTGTAAAACTCAACTTACAGGGTAGCACATAAATTCCACGTTGATGATGAGGCCAGTGTCGTTCCATCAGCATCATCTCAATCTGTCAGTATATTCGTGCAAATGTGTGTAAGAAGTTGTACAGAAATCCAACAGAGAACCATTTGCTTTACACACTGACATTCAAGTTAATTCTCAAGACGAATCTGACCAGCAGGGGGCTCTCTAGCTGGAGGATGAAAAGTCTGTTAATTAGTTTGAAGATATCGAAACCTCTTTTTTTTGCAACACAGTAAAGCTTGGACGTTTTCTGGCACTGACACGAGTCTGAGCCGTACGCTTTCTTCTTAAGTATCAGTTGATGACATTTCTTATTTCTTTAAATGGAATCCTAGACAAACACTAAAAAATATTCCACACATTAAAGACATTACCCAAACAATTATAGATACACTAAACACATTATTATTCGTCATCCTTTAAGGTCATATGTACTAAAACATGTAATCTTAAATAGAAAATTGAGGTAGTGCAAGATGGTTTTTGATTTTTAATAGAAATTCAATCAAATCTTTTTCTGTGTTAATTCAGTGATGTTTTTCTTATCACTATTAAAGCAAGACATGGAGATAGAGAGAGATGTGTGATATTTGATTGTGATAGCTTTAATACAGGAGATATGACACTTTGATAATGAAACACAGCGCAAAGTGACTGTGAAAGTAACACAAATTAAATCAGGCATTTCATTTTTAATCTTCTGGCGCCCGTCAGATCGGCAGCAAATTACAACGTCTAAGTTTCTCTGCTCTTGCCCATCAGTCAGTCAGTGTTGCTTCATCCTTTTTGCTCCTGTTATCTAACCCCCTGTCACTCATTATTTCATCCCCCCTTTACAGAACCTTTCAGTCAGTACGACGTAACACTACCAGCAGTACTGAGATGCCTCTGCACCAGGTAGAGGGTGGTGTGATGAAAGGCCAAGCAAACAGATAGCAATACTGCCCTCTGCTGATCATATAAATGAGTACTAATATTTTTACAATGAGTCTATTTTTTAAGAAATGGAAGAACCTAATTTTTTTTTAATGTGAAAATTGAAAATATTGCCAATTTCTATATTTTTGTCCCAGCTGTAATTTAATGGGAAGACTTATGAAAACTAAGCAGGAAGATAAAAAAACAAAAAAAAAACAGACAAAATCACTTTTTTTCTACAGTTATAACACGTTGGTAAATTCACCCTCTGCTTGCTTATTGTCTGTGTTGTATTCACAATCGTTTCCTGCCACAGCCTGAGGCAAGATGCTGTTTCAAGTCAAACCTCTTATCAAGATGACTGACAGGAGTCAGAACGGGTACTTGACCAGGGGAGAGGGAATAGGGAAGAACTGGCTTTGCAGCAGGCTCCCTCAAGGCGAAATAAAGCAGCTTCAGTGCCAAATTTTACTTGGCCAAACCTCTATTTTCAAGACTATGGCACTTTACCATTTTAAACTGTGTTAAAAAGCAACCACACACATGATGGAATAAGAAGAGTCTACATATCTTTACTAATGAGTTCCTATATGAGATATGCATAAACAAGCACAATGTGTTTTTGTTTTACTTTGATGATTGCTAAGTATGGAATGACTTAAAGTGTCTAAAACTTGGATTGTTAACCAATAAATATTTTGTCTCTGAGTGTGCAACAGACAGGACTTCAATCATTAAATCATTCAATCATTAAAGCAACACAACCGAGTTTTTGACGAGTCAATGTTAAATACATATAGACCTGATTTTATGTCTATATCAGAGGTTCAAAACTGGCTCGTTCTCCTTGTGGAGGCTGCCGTGCCATGCAGGGGGATGGATGAATTAAAAAAAACAAACAAAAACAACAACAATAAACGCTCTGTGTGCTGCGGGGAGGGGATGGACTATAACAGGGAGTCTATAAGAGTCTCTCACGCACATTGTTCAATCAGAACACCAAAGTCTAACTCTCCCCTTTGTAATTCACAGGGGGGGCAGAAAGTTGTTTGGAAACCACTGGGGGGACCCAGGAAAAAAGGTTTGGGAACCACCAATATAAATCAACAAAAATAGTGAATTACTTAAAATGCCAAACATTAAACTCAAATTCAACTGAAAAAAGTGGTGGAGTGCTTCAACATTCAAGCATCCAAGCACTTTTTTATATATACATCTCAAGCTTTTTAAAAAATTGTTTTTAATAATGTCTGTAAAAAATAAAAACTTTTTGCATGTGGGTGGTTGGTGGAAATGAAGACAAAATCTGTTTTGCTAAATATCTGGGCTAGCCTTGAGAGGGATTCTGTTTTTTGTACATAAAAATCTATCCAGATGTATGGAACTGTGTGTACTCAAGAATCCAATCACATTGCCTTTTTGTACAAACAGTGTGAAATTGAGTGTACCCGAGGGAATGGGAGACTTTAGACTCTCTCATCTACATATGCACATAGATGTACATATGATCTGCCTCATATGTGGGAAGAAGAGAGGAGCAAAGGCTGTTACAGAGTGGGGAAGTGGGAAAATAGAACTGAAAACATGTCATGTTTTACATGCAAAGTCAGACTCTATTAAATATTTTAAAATTACACACCATTTACACAGTTCACACACAACTTTCTTGTCATTAATTGCATGTGTTTATTGATTCAAGTACTTTATAATATGGGAAACTGCACAACACAGAAGTGATTAAGATGTAAAGATTAACAAGATACAAATACATATCTCAGAAGACTTACAATTATTTCACCAATACAAATAAACCTTTTTAAGTGTCTCAGATGCTGTTTGTAATCAAAAACTACACAGATTTAGAATTGTGCTGAACTGCTTTGATAAATTCAAGATCCACTTTTTTAGCCGCATTTTGACGTGTGGCATTAGAAAAGGTTGATGTAAACAGCAAAATTTGAAATAACTTCCACAATTTTTCAAAAATATTTTTATGTTAGCTTGAAATGTTTTTTTTGTTTGCTTTTCCAAGTAAGAATTAGGACACCGAAGCAGAGCTTGAAACACATTTGCTGAATAAGTTCTGACCTAGTGAACCTTTACCTCACATGACTGATTGGCTGTTTCCGCTATCGACGTGCATTTCTATACGACTCTGGACTGCATGTAACATCGCCAATACTGGCTAATGTGATAATAACTACACCTGCAAATAGTAACCTTCTATAAAATATATATCTATATATATAGATATATAAACACATTTTCCTAACATGTGTTGTCCATGTTGGTATGTAACATCTGCGTGAACAACGTCTGGCAATGTCCAATTTGTTCCAATCTGGAAGATGGAAACACTCAATTTGAGTGTTTTTTAAAAAAAAGTTAACTCAAAATTCGCTGTCATTTTCTGTTCCTTTCATTTCATCCACCACTTGATTTTAGATTTTAGGATGTAAAACTTGTGCCTCAAAAATAAATGCTGAAACGAAGAAAAAACTTATTTTGTAAGACTTATAACTTGTTTCCTGTCTCCTACCAACAAGGTTTGTTTGTTAACAATCTAGGCATTAATTTTACAACTGAATAGATTCTTAATCACACATTACTAATCTGTCCCAGCAAGTGGCTCATCGTGCCAACCCCACGTTTTCTTTTGTTTGTTAAATTGTCTAGAAGTCCTGTGGATAATAACATGGACCATTGCTCTGGTCACAATGAGGAAACACATCCTTGCTCAGAATCTCATAACCTGATGGTGGCAACTCACTATTGATTTCTTTCATAACCCACCCTGCACACCTCTCCTTCCTTCTCCCACGCCTTGCCTCAATGTCTTGACCCGCTGCGCTCTTCGTCACCCACAAACTGGGCCCACCTCACCTGTGCCCTTAAAGAGTAATTACTCCCTCTTTTATTTTCTCCTGCGTAGCTCCATATCAGGCTGCTCATCTCTGACAGCGCTGCAGCTCAAATTAAATTCCACCATCTGATAATGAAAGTCATTAGGTCCCGTTGGAGCCTTATGGAAAGCCAAACAAAGCCTAGCAGAGTCCATGTAATAACCCCAGGAAGGGACAACCGCTTAACAGAGAGAGACAGATGGACAGGCTTCCTGGATGCAAAGCCCCATTTACTAATTCATGGTATCTATAGACACGCTGCAGCGTGACATCACACACGCAAGATCCTGCCCCCATCTCCATGCTGGAGGACATAAAGCTGCACCCAGACATTGACTACCATTGGTTTTAGCTGTCAACGTAATGCAGTAAATCTTAAATGCACGCATGATCTCAAAAAGAAAAAGGGATGCAATGCTTGGCTGTTAATTGTTAACACTATGACAACTAGACAATATAAAAGTGTTAATAAAAAAAATAACGAGGGAGAGAGAAGTAGGCGAGTTATGCTAGCTTGACTATGACATTAGCATACCATGCATTGACGTGGAATTCGGTGCGAGATTTGGTTCAGTAAAAAGGAAAAAGAAGGCGACACACATGTGGACTCTGACAGATTATCAGTAAAACAGGTGAATAAATTAGCTAATTTATCACCTCATTAACAACCTATCGTAGCTAATTAGCTATGGTAAGCTAATAATAAATGAATAATGGGAAAATAAACACCAATCCTGAAAATATAATACCATAATGTACTGAGTGTTCTGTTCTTTGTGTGGGAAATATTTGCATATTTTTTTGGTGTTGAAACCTGATACATTAGTAGCACTGTTGTCAGTTGCTACGGCAACAAAAGAATACAAGTGGTTTTAAGTTGTTCTTCAGTGGTTTTTCTGCTATGTTCCTCTTTGCTGTGAGGCACTGCACTGAATTAATAATAGTTACAACTCCAGGTTTCATTTAGTTAACCAGATTGTTTTACTGCGGTAGCGCAGCTATCAATGGCGAGTAAAAGAAGTTTTTTTGTCCTCCAGCACTGCGCAAATGAGTAAAATTTCTTGATGTAACAATAACATCTAACCTGTCTTTATTCAAAGAAATGAGAAGGATTGCACATTTAAGGTAAAGTTCATTACAACACAGCCACAGCTTCTTCAAGGCAGGCACTTTACTTTGGTTAAGTCAGTGAATGCTGGAAAAACTAACTACAGAAATAAAATACAAAAGCTTTAGATAAGTTCTATGTAACCCATGCTTTATCGAAAAGTTACCTCACGGCCACCTGCCACTTCGGAGGTCCTAAACAAATATTCTTACAGTCTTGTGCACTCTAAATGAACAGAATTACAACATCATAGATTACAAGTTGAATATGTCAACACAATAATTACAAAACACTTTTACAGCTAGTGGACTCGACTCAGTTTCAGTCTTTTGCACATGCAAAGCCTCTTATTCTTATTCTTACAATAATGCCATTGCAACAAAAAATAGTCTGACAAAATAAATGCATCTTATGCAAAAGCTAAAAGCATATTTTCCAACATGAACTGAAGCAAATTAAAATTAAATATTCCGACTGCTGGAAACAAATATTTCTTCAATGCATAAATCATTTTACTGACACTTACAGGAGAAAGTTTATCCTTTGAGGAGATTGCTGTGCAGCCTTTGACGTGTTGCCACACTTTACCCCTTCCTGTGGTTGAACAGAGTTCATTCTTAAACCAGCACCTGGCAGCATGATCGATAGCAACCCCAGTGTTCAAGCTAAATTGAATGAGCTTTTAAATGAGGTGGCATTTAGATTTTCCAACTCTATTACAAACATATGCAGGTGATGTGACCTTTGTCACACATCCGAGCCCTGGTGGGAGGCTTGTATGGTAATTAGCCACAGTTTTTATGCTAAAAGTAATAAATGTGCAGATTTTTTTTTTTGCTCAATAAACAACCTGAACATGATGTCTCAGATCCCCAAGGAATTGTTGATCTTTATACTGCATAAAATGAAACTAATGTGAGTATGGCTCTTATTTGCAAGACTTGCAATTTTATAGATCCATAATTTTGTAAGTAGACATTGCTAACACCAATCACATTTCTACAAAAGACAATCCTACTCACCCATGTTTTAGATATAGCGCTGAAAAACGTATTTGCCTCCTTATGTGTTTTTAATGATGAACCTGAGTAAATAGTGATTTTTTTTAGTCATAGGAACATGCAATATGCATGTCCTTAAAGACTTAAAACTAAAACGTCTTAAATTTGTAAAATGAAATAAAACTTTTCAGTAAAAACAACTCTTAAATTGTTTTGTGACGCAACTATTAAATCTTATTTATGTAATGTGTTTCTGTCAGGCAAAAGTTTGAGTTGTGCATAGACATCTTGAGGTCATTCTGAGGAGCCTCTGTGATACCATTGCTGGCCAGCGACTTAGCCTTTTTCCTCTATGATGGGTCTAAACACAAAGGCAGCAACGAATGTGCTGAGCCCAAAAATAAATGTGCTTAATTGAAACACAGCAATTAAAAAAAGAAAAAACTCTTGTTTTCCAATTAAATGTGTTTTTTTAGATGTATAAAGACTAATGTGTTTCACAAAACTCTAATGAAAACATTTCTTTTGATCATATGAGTCACATCATCAACAACTGAATGTTACTGCTGACAGAAAAGACAAATAGAAGCGGTAGGAGGATGATGGCATGTTTTTAACGAACAAACTTATTCACATCTGATTTTTGTGTTCCTTATTTTACAGACACACTGCAATTCCAAATCTTGTTTTTTCTGACATTAGCAGAATATTGATCAAGTTTAGCACACATTTGTAATAGAAACACAGCTATTGAGTCTGTTTCTCATCTCTTCCTGAATTACTTTAGAGCAGGCCATGACATTCTGCTTTGTGAGATCTGCGTATAGGAGAGGGCTTGCATTGAGATGGTAAAAGCCTCAAGCTGGTAAGAACGTCATGCCTATAAGACTTTTTATGAATACACATTGACAGTATTTTTTGAATAAACTGGTCTTAAATTGATTAGACAAACTGTGGCCTTCATTTTCATGTCTTCATTCATGTGATCTGTTGGTATAAAAATCCTTTTTCATTATTGGATGAATAAAATCAGTCACAATGTGAACACCTTTGAAATCCTGAAAGATTAATATGGATCTTTAATTGAACTGCTGGTCATGTCTGTCAACAAGATTGTTTTGTGCTAAACAGACAAAGTACTGAGCAGCTTCCTGCTGACGCTCCTCTGTGACGATGTTGCAAAGAAAGCTGTAACTTGATGGACAAATAAAATGGTCGTTTTTCAGAACTGCAGAATTAGAAAGTCATTACAGAAAGATGGGAGCTATACTCCGCAGAGGAGAGGAGTGAAAGACGGTAAATATTTGAATGGTAATTGACCTGCAGATGTATAGCACTTTACCAAGTTAGAGAGGAAAGGATAAAAGCAATGGTATGGACATGTAAGTGCATACAGCCAATTTTATAAATGTAAATAAAGAAAAGGGAAAAAAAAGTTCTGATGGCAGAAAAGTAGAGTAGTTGAGTACTCTACCTGAAAGGTGTTTCATGTGATGGCTCAACACAAAGTAGCATAATTATGAAATGGAAGAAAATTATTTAAAGTTTTGAATTTTTTTATTTTTATTTTTTTCACAAATAAAAATGAGAAACTAGAGGAAGACAAAGTGGAGTTCATATTGTTCGCATACATCCTGTTGTAATTCAACAAAAAGTTTGGTTTTGCCTCACCAGACGTTGTTCCGGTGAAAACCAGCCTCTGGTTCTACACTTCGCTTCGTACAGTTTGATGGTCTGGAGTCTTGATTATGAAGAAACAACTATTTCCCAGAGGAGAGATTGTGCTGCAGATTTCTTGTCAGGTATGTGATGTGCCAGTTTGACACTATGAAACTTTCCATAAGTTTCCTCTCCACTGTTGCCACATAGATGCTTGGTGTGAGGGGTTGCTGTAAAGTCAACAACACAATGCAACCAATGACTCAGTGCAATCTGCTGTGTTTCCTTAGATAGAAATCCAGTTTATTTAAACAATAAACTGGATTAATGCACTTTTTGATAACTGGGATAAATTGGAACGTGTGTGATTGTATTGATATAACTGTTTTTTAGTAAAGTACCTCGAGACATTTGTTGTACATAAACACTATATAAATAAACTGAATTGACCTGAAATTGAATAGAATGTGACAAAATGTGGTTCTGAACAGTTTTTTCAACCCAGTTTCTGTTTTGTTTCATTTTTACGTGGAAAATTTGAAATATTGTCGGCAGTACTTCAATTAAAACATTTGTTTCATTCCACTCAGATAAACACATCTTATGGAAAAACAGAGAAAATGGCTATGTTTGCTGGTTATTTGAGTGTGTGCATGTGTGTGTAGCAGGAAAAGGCGGGGGGTCCCTCTATTACAACACTCAAACCATCAGCTTCATTAGCCAAACAATTACACATTCATGAATTTGCTGTTAAAATGGCATTTGCTGAGCCGAGTGTGCCAGCCCCTGTCAACCTTAAGTGCTGGGTAAAATACTTTTAATTGGTCTCAGTCTTTTCGCCTGGTCGATTATGGGGGCTGGCTTTTCACAGAGCACAGTTGAAACACGGGGGCTAAAAGCCTCCAAAATGGCAGCATGGCAGCAGCGGAGTGGAGGAGATGCTCTGGAAAGAAAGGTCACGGTAATCACCATAAAGGGCAGCATGTAAAGTAATTAAAGTGAGAATAATTGGCTGCTAGTTGTTTATATGCCTCTTTCTGTGTGTATTTGTAGCAAAGACAGCAAGAGCATACGCACTGTGAATGCCGACACCGAGAGGACAGATGGTAAGACCTGAAGGCTCTCGGTGACATTCAGGTGAACATAAACTTGCAGCTGTGTTTCCATTTCAATTCAATTCAATTCAATTCCACTCGCATCTTATTCAAAATCCCTCTTGACATTTGTAACTATGACGATAACAAAATGTCCCAACACTTATGAAATAGGGGTGTGAAAATGTGGCGCTGTTGAGACGAGACTTTTGGAGACTATTTTTGACTCTCATACAATGTATGTCGACGACGTATAAATTACGTTTATGCTCAATCAGTTCTATATAGCTCCTGTGTGCCTTACTGAAAATTCTTAAAAAGTATGTTCTTTGCATTCTCATAAGTAGAAAATTAGATAATTTTTTCAATTTTCTAAAGGGGAATAGATTTGTCATATAACATTTTTTCACTTATAATTTTATCAGTGACGTGCGGTCAGGGGAGAGCCTCACCTGTCATCATGGAAAAATAATATATGATATAAAATCATTTATATTGCTATTTTCACCCTGTGGTTTTGTACTATAAAGTATCTATTTTTTACTTAGCTTAACCAATTCTGATTAGTTTTTCTTCAAAATCGCTGGATTTTCGCATTTTCCCATTCAAATGCTCAGAAGCGAAGCCGGAGAGGCAGCAGC
>CAEGAF010181367.1:0-37708 GCA_903067075.1 Micropoecilia bifurca
CAGACGGGGGCCTTTCAAAATACACCTGTTTCTAAAGGTGTTTTGCCCCCCCCCCCCCCCCTTTTGTCAACAGAATTATAGGACTGTCTACGGATCGCGCTTGCACCCCCCCCCTCCCGCTCAGCACGTAAGGAGCCTGGTGAGAGGGCCCGGAAATTTGCCCGGCCCGACGCTGACTTATTCCGCCGGTGAACAGAACAAATCATGTCACGTTCCATACCGGCGTCTATTCTATGCGCCTTATAATGCGGTGCGCCTTATATATGAAAAAAGTTTTAAAATTGCCCATTCATTGAATGTGCGCCTTATAATCCGGTGCGCCTTATAGTGCAGAAAATACGGTACCTCTACGCTTTGTCACATAAATCCCATTTGAAGCTTTTGCTTGTAAATTGAGAAATTCAAGAAATTTTAATATTTCTGGAAGGCAATGTGGATAAACTACCTTTAAATCAATTTGATTAAAGGTATTTAGCATAAACACAAAATGAATAGCTTGATTGTACGGCACAATTTAAGGTGTATTGTCAGAATACACTTTAATTATCCTGCTGGATTTGGAGTGAGTTGTTTATTGTTGATCTGACTAAGACTAGCTATTCATAGCTAAAACCTTGCAGAACTAGTATCAGTAATTTAACTTACAATGATATCTAAACCTGATATTGTTAATTTTTACTTCAGTAGACCTTATAAAACAGTGACATTTCCTTTTCCTATGGTCGCTAAACTCAGACAGTTTATATTTTGTGGCAATGCTACACACCCATACCCTCATTAGACATTTACTCCTGTATGAATGGTTAAACTTCACACGCCTGTGGCATTGTGTTTCCCCCTTCTGGAATCAGCACAAAAGTACCAGAGTGACTTCTGGGTTTCACCATTTTTCTGCTGCTGGCACAATCATCTGCTGTTGCAAAGTTCTGTTTTAATGTTGTTGTCCTTGTAGCAACAAAATAAACATTCATACACACAGAGTGGCTGTTTTAGATTAACAAAAGCTTCAGCATTTCAGAGCAAAATCCAGTTATAGCAGGAAAAGATTACAGGGGTATGTTACAGTGTAAGCACTCAGTAGGGGTTCTGGGCAGTGGCTTACATTTAGCGAGCCTTATTTTTCTAATTAAGCCTACCAATACATTTTGGAATGCAGAAAACTAAATTTCTTTAAGTAGATTTCTTAAACTTGTTTGTATCTCAACATATAGTTTAGAGACTAAAGCTTTTGTTTTTGTAGTTTCTAGCCTTGCCTTTAGGGAAACTTTGACAGTCTACTAATAGTGGCTGCGTTCAACTTGGCAATGTAATGTTTTACTTTGTACATGAAACCTTACAGAGTCTTTAAGGTAGAATTATAAATTATAGAGATTTTTTTTCCTCATGAATTTTCACAGAATCCAATAGATTTATGAGGGATTTACCAAAGTTGTGGGAGATTTTTGTTCACTGGATTTTATCATTCTTTGATCGACCAATGCTGATTTTAGTCAATTTTGATTCCTCTTTTAACCACTGTATAATTATATATATTCATATAGTTCAGAACATTTCCCTAGGTTTTGATCTGGCTTTAGTTATTTATGATGGTAGTACGCACAACTCTTGACTACAGCATCTTGCATTACAAATTTACCCTCTTAGCATCACCAAAACAATAGTCCCCATATGTATTCTCTCTCTACTTCATTATCATCTCCCTGATAATGAAATGGCTAACTAGTTTGAAGCTTGCCCTCAGTCACAGCTTCGACCTGGAAGAGTGTTGTAACGGTGAGTTTGGGAATGGTGCACAGATTAGAAAAGGGCTGGATTTTGAAATGCTGCGTGTTATGAGGTGTGAGTATGTGAATGTTGGGCACAGTGTTTTTGGAGTGTGTAAAAAGCTGTTTCAGAAACGGTAATGTTTGGACTAGTTATGTCGAGTAATTATGCAGGTGATGAACACTGTGTTGTTGCAGAGTTGTCTATGATTTATTTTTTGCCATCTTCAGCCATGTTTTTGACTCATGCTTCATGTTCAACATTAGAAATGTTCTGTCATCAGGTAACGCCTATAAAAGAGTCTTAATGGGAAACATAGCCCTCCGGGATCCAGAATCAGAGCCAAGTCTTGGCTGACTTCGCATATAAATATTTCACACCTTTTTGCCATTTTGACAGGTTGCTCACACTAATTATTTTATTTTAGATGCACTCATAAGCTCTAAATAATTACTTGTTGATGAATTTGTGCCTATTGTCAGACACACAGAAGAATCCAATAAAATTTGAGGTGGCATTTAACGCGTGTGTAATGATAAAGCTGGAAGCGTCGTCCTCAGTCTGAAGGTTTCCAGGTGTTTCTGGGCCATGGGTCAGCACAGACAGCTCGTGACTCGGCAGCTGGTATGCCACTCAGCCCAGGAATGTGCTGATTATTGCATGGTGCTCACAGTTCACCTCTCTCACCTACACCATGACTGGTCTGATTGTGGGGTTAGCTGAAGAAAGGCCTTTGTGAGCCTCCCCAGGGAGCAAATAGGACCCAGCAGCTCACCTGCAAAGTGCAGGTTTGGCAGTTTGAACCTTAGCTTTTTTTTTTTTTTTTTC
Source organism: Micropoecilia bifurca (assembly GCA_903067075.1). Taxonomy (NCBI): domain Eukaryota; kingdom Metazoa; phylum Chordata; class Actinopteri; order Cyprinodontiformes; family Poeciliidae; genus Micropoecilia; species Micropoecilia bifurca. The sequence goes on from CAEGAF010181367.1 coordinate 2,593, forward strand.
ATTTTTCTTTTTACCTGCCGTCCAATACTGTACATGATGCTGCACTTTCCTCCGTCACCGCCATGCTTTTCAAGCTGGCTGATAATTACCAGCTGTCTATCATTTTTCTTGACAGCATTCCCCCTTTCAGCTGAAACTAATAGGTTTAGGAGTGAAAATATGTGAAGGTTTGGAGTCTGACTTTCCATAACATCTCAGGGAAAAAAGTACAAGCAATGTTTCTAGATGGATTGCCTTTAGTTATTTTTTTACTTCACAGTATTGAAACATGATGTTATTGAGGTTCTTGAAGAAAAATGCTTACAATAGGTTTTTGTGAACTTTAGTCCCTTTTATGTCAGCTTTAGGTTGCAGTATTTCTACACTAATCTGCATCCCATAATTATGATTTGTTTTTGTCCATTAGAAAACGAAAACTGGACTGAAATGTTTTCCACTTTAAGAAGACAAGAAGATAAAAACATGGGAACATTATTAATTTCTTAGAAAAACTGTTGTGTTTTGTAATTTCTTAATACAAAACACAACAGAATATAAATTAGGAATTCTGAATAGATATTTACCTATTCAGCATGAGCACTTGAAGACTGTTTTCTTGTTATTGGTCAGGTTTAATTTGCACAAAAATGCAAACAAATCTGTAGAAATGATCCAAGCTTTTTTATTTGAAACTGAAAAGCAACAATTATTCCTTCTGCTCCTGGAATAATTTTGCTTCAATTAAGGAGATATAGAAAATGGAAGGTTATCTGTAACCTTTTAGAATGTTACCAATTTTGAACTTAAGGGAAAAAATTATTTTGAATAAATAATCTGATGTATTGGTTGGACTATCTTCAAGAATAGTCATCCTGCAATCAGCTCCTTAAAAGAGTCGCCACTTTTAGCTTACCAGCTGTATTTTTAAATGGTATTGAGATTCTTTATTTTTCAGATCCTGACTGTTTTTAATGACCAAAAATATCCAAATAACAGTTTCCATCCTGCTGACCAGCAGTATGCAGCAACAGGTGGCAACTGTTACTCTGTTTAGATTTCAAACAGTTAAAAAATGTGTCCAACTTTATTGTGGTTGCTGCACCATAATTGGTTTACTTGAAATCGTGTTCTTAGATTAAAAAGTTGAATTTGATTGTAAGTACAATTACCAGTCAATACTTTTTGATATTGATCTGTGTTCACCAAGCAGAGGTAACAACCCCTGATGGTCAGCAGCTCTGCTCTTTATCGGATACTTTCAGGAAACCAAGCGCTCTCACACACTATAGATAAAGCTGTTGCCATGGTAATTGTTGAAATGCATGTGCGCCTCACAACAGGGGTGATGGCAAGACGAGAGTCCGGCTTTTCATCCCCCCATTAGCATACTAGCCCCTTGGAGCCAATGAGACGACGCAAGGAAGGGGGAATACTCACAGGGGACTGGCTATGACAATGGCCCTCCTCCCTTTTGGTGCACTTTTCTACCCCCTCTCTGGGGAAAAAGCCCCTGAAGAAAACCTCCCATAAGTTGTATCTACTTCTGCCAGAAAACTTGGTTTTACTTTCAGTGTTTCCCATTTCAGGTTGAAATGTCTAAGTCATCAGACAATGTTAGTTTGTAGGTAATGCCAGTGCTCAGAAGTCAGTCCTTTTTTATCTTGGTCTGTCTTTGAAGTACTGGGACTATTATGCCTGACCAGCACATGGATGCAGCTGGTCCCACTTTACAACTCAAACTAAATTCCACTTTGATATTAGTGGACTGCTTTTAGGATTTACATTTGTTGTGGTTGTTGTTGTTTCTGTTCATCCACGTGTTTGGTGAGTCTGACTTCAAAATTTATTTATTCATTTATTTTTGCATTTTAACATTAAATAATTGAAATCTATATCTTTCATTGCTGATGTTTTAGGCTGCCTATTTATACATCAATGAATAATTGTGGATAACGGGGCCTTCTTTGGTTTCCTTTGACCCTAATACTTTGTTATTGTTGTGAAAACCTTTTGTTTTACCTCTCGGTCTGAGGCCATCAGTCATTTAGGTTAAGCCGTGATCAGTAAGAATTAACATTTTAAAACAAAAAGACAAATTAAACTTTAAAGAATTGCACATAAAACAAATGATACAAGTTTTTGGACTTTTTTTGTTGTATTATGTGATTTATTTTTTCTTGACTGCTCAGTCGGACTTCAAATTGGTCACTCAGAAAGCAATCTCTTCCCCTGCCCCCCACTGCAGCCATCCAATTCACTTTCCTGACATATCTGTGCTTGCCCAGCTGTAGCCCTGACGATAGGCCTAATAAACCCAGGTTCATTTGCATACCAATGGCATGCGCCATGTGTGGTTAGCTGCCCCAGAAACAGGCTTGCGACGACACAAGGACGACTTGGGCTCCATGTTGGCTTGTCTTTGTCTTTTAAATAGGCCTTATCTCTAATCCTCAATTCATTTTAGGGAACTGACCCACTTTGCAGAGGCTTTAATCTGTCTGTCTGAAAAAAGATCATAGGGTGTCAAAACTGTATTAATTTGATCCAAAAGCAAGAGTCATGTTTCCAAGAGAAACAAGCTGTTGGTTTTGGACATTTCCTCATTACTTCAGTGACGCAGCAGGTCCTGCTATACTCACTTTTATGAGCAAATCTTCTCTTCAGTGAAAACCAAGGCAAGAAAACATTTTTCTACACATCTGCATTATTATGTTAGTAATGTTTTATATTTATTCAACAGATTTATTGGCTGAATATACTTCAGATAATGCCATTATAGAAATTGGAGCCTGATGCCCAGTAAAAGAATTCAAATGTTTTTGATACCCATTATTATTTTTTTGGTTAGCAGTTCACCATTTGTCAACCACAAACTACTGCCTCTGTGGCTGCCAAACTGTGTCAGTTTAGAGCTTGAGTGGGGGCAGAAAAGATGTCTGGCATGCAGACGACAGCTTGAATAAAGCGGTGAAGTGGCTGATCTGATTGTGAGCGAGATTCTCCACTCTAAGCCCCCCTGACTCATGCTGGGCCTGTGTTCCCCCAGGGACCATATGGCCGTCTGATTATAGCTCACCTCAGCTTCACCCTCCTCTGACGATGAGAGACAGTTGCTGCAGTTTTGCAGTTGCCTGTAAATTATCCTGTCCGTCTTTACCTGGGCTTTCTCATTTTCTCCAGCGCCATTAACTGAACACCGAAGTGTTTTTACCAGAAGGGGGGGCTGTTACATAGAGTATGAGTTAATTACTTTTCAGAAATACTGCATGCTCCTTTGAATTACAATCATTTGTACTTCAATATGATATGTCTCTGTTAACCTCTAACCTCTAACCTCTGTTTTGCTGAGTTTGAATCTTCTTTCTGCCAAGTTTGTACAGGTTTTCTTTTCTTTAGAAAAGCATGATATTCATTCCAAATGTTACGTTTTGGGTAGTTATGGAAACCCAGAAGAAGGAAAAATGTTTGTCTTTGGATGCAATTTTCTCTTTTTCTCAAAGAAAAACAGCCAAACCTTTTCACAAAAGCAAGTGGTTCAAATTCCCTGCATGTGTTAAGAGGATAGTTCATATAAACATTTCATGATCTTCGCTTATTCTGTAAATTTAGAGTGCTCTATGAAAACTTAGAAAATAATAGTTAAGCAGCTATGTGGAATACATAAAGTTGAATATATATTTACTGTAGTTTTATTTAAGATTCTTAAAGGGATAACTTAGTGAGATTTTCTGTTTTGTCTTTTTATTAACGTGACTTTTGTTTTGTGGCTATGAGCTATTAGTATCTTGTACATATCTGCTAACTCTCTTGACATTCTTAATATAAAATAGATTGGAAAGAAGAAAATAAAATGGATTGATTATTCCCAGAGGGGTGAACTTAACTAGTCTGAATGGGGACAGCTCCAAAGTCGATTTCTGTAATCCTTACAGATTAATAATCCTTTAAACTCCTGTCTCATTTGCATAAATAAATTATTAACATTTTAGTCAATAGTTACAAGGAGGGTAGTGGTACTAAGTCTGCAGTTCATGCCAATGAATTTTCCATGGGAAATGCATAAGAGATCAGAAGAAAATTTCTAACAGAGTTCTTGTTACAAATGCCTGAAGTGGTGAAATGAGTTTACTAAATGAACACCATGTTTGATTGAAGAAGCCTTTTCTCAGTGATTAAAACCACAACCCTTTCATTTTCCAAATCATTTGTTTAGTTTTCCTTTTACAGGAGCGCTGTTTATCGCACGCATTTTGCAAAGTATCATCCTATTTTAGTTTTTTATTTGCCGTTAAATGGCTGTAGACGTTAAAGGCAACCAAAAGTATACCGTCTTAAAACTGAATCTACGTCCAACCTGTTCAGAGTTCACAAGGATATCAGTATTTCAGAATGTAAAATGGTGTTTGTGTTGTCCTGCTGGTGAGCTCTGTGTGTCTTCCTGCCCTTGCTGCCCAGGAATTTGAAAATGGTGGATATTGTAGCTCAGAAAATGCCCTCAGAGAATGACGTGCATGTGGCGAGAAGCTTTCTTACGAAGATTTTGCGAAGTTCCATGAGGTATGATTCTGTGACTTCACTGTAACGAAGTAGTGCATATGTCCTGTCCACTCCTCCCCTCATCATGTCTGCCTTGTGAACGTTACCATAGAACTCATTTGCTTAGTAAAGTTCTTTGACATCAGCTTTCTGTCTCTGGCCGATCATCACCTGCATTGTCCTGTGATTCATATCATTCAATAAAGTTCATTCCATTTGTGCAGCATGCATTTTCATCCAGTTAGACATAGAATGCGTTTTGTTTGTAATTCTGAGCAAATGTGTTAATATATGTTTTGTGTTTGCCTTGTGACATGCTACCTCAGAAAGAACGGCTTTCAAGGGTATGTGATTTATGGCTAACTATCATCTGCACAAAGCTTCTGAGAGCTAAAACAAATCTGAAATATGTCACATTTATTCCCACTGTGGCTGATGGAGTGAATAAAAAATATGACACATCGATGGTTTAAAGAGTTTGTTTGGATTTGTTTAAAAAGTTTAGTCCTTACAGTGCAACATACCATTTACTTGAAACCTCAGCTCCAATGTCTGGCCTTATGGAATATCTATTTTCAGAGCTCAGACTGCTCAGGTTTGCCAAAGACCTGTAGGAGTGTACCAAAGTTTAAAATACTAACACACATCATCTGACACCTCAAAGCAAATGTGTTTTTAATACATGTGTGCTCAATTTAAAAAATGTAAGTCAGACTCATGCTCAGACTTCTCACAAGACAACTATTGCCTTATTTTTGAACCTTTAAGTTTGCTGATATAGTCGACATGGGCTGGTTTATAGATGGAAAAACATTGTTTTTCATCAGAGTTTGGTCTATAACCCAGTCTGTGTTTTTTGCCCTCTCTGCAGACGGAATGAACCCATAAGCAGGCCTCACTCCTGGCACTCCACCAAGTTCAATGAAAGCCAATCAGAAGCTGGCAGAAGACAGTCCCCGCCCACCACGGTGTGGCACCCCAGATATGATGCAAGGTAACTGGGATTTAGTTATTTTGCTGCTGATTCTGATTTTGGGGTGTTTTTTCATTTACAGGACACGATCTCATGATTTTAGTTTTCAGAACTTAAAGTTGATTACTTCTCATGTAATTGTTTTACACCAACAACTCCTGCCTCAAACATGTATATTTAGTTTGAGATGACATGTTTCACAGTATATATATGTATATTGTATTATATTAAAAAATATGAATGTAATTCAACTGTTTTTATTTAGAACAGAAACTCAATTATCATGTATCCTACTGTTGCTAAAACATTCTAACAAATAGATTATTACAGGTAGAATAGTTTCTTTGAGAGTATTTATTTATCATTATTTTTATTTCGATGCATACATGCAGTAAAGTACATGCAGTAAAGAAACAAATAAAAACCCTCTACATTTTGCAATAGTTTACAAATCCATATTCATTATACACGTTTCAACAGATGATGTTAGCTCAGCTTAGCCTAACAGACACATCCTCTAATAAGGTGGTGATGGTGGTGTGTAATTATAACTAAAAATAACAGCCAACATCGTCTCTGCCAGCAGTGTTCAAAAACAGGGCATGCAGCGGTCGAAGTAGCATTAATTAAAGCTCCATATCATCTGCGGGTATGGTTATAAAGAGTTATAAGCAGTATGAGAATCACACAGTTACTGCCAAGAGCCCCGAACTGACCCCCGAAATGCAAGTTTTTATTAAGATCTGTTGATTGAAATACAACAGCGCCCCCCCAAGCAGTTCCTGTATTTATAGGGTTTTTTTTTTGTTTTAAATTTTATTCAAGATGGCATGAAAAAGGTCTCAAAAAGTCTTAATTTTGACTTGCTGAAACCTGCACATACCTTGCTATAGGATAACCTCATTACTCATATGTTGTAACGTTTAATTTCTTGCAGCTCCAGCTCATCAACTACAGATCTCGTCTCTGGCTGGGAGCAGACAAACCTGCGTAGAGTGTCCGACCAGTTCAGCTCTCTTGGCAGCATGGATAGTCTAGAACATGGTCACATGTCGCCTGCTAAGTCAAACAACAGCATGGAGCACCTCGGAGGAGGGAAACGAGACTCTGCCTACAGCTCGTTCTCAACAAGCTCAAGCACTCCAGACTACTCGCTCTCAAAAAGCAACGCTGCCTCGACAGAGAACGTGGCGTATAAGGTCAGTCAGTGGGATGCAAAGCATAGCAATGGCAGAAACAGCCAGAGTCTGGCTGCTGAGGGAGGCAGACAGGATGAAAGACTTGCATATTTCCAGATGCCAGGAGTTAACTCGGGCCACGGTGGCCTACAGGTTGAGGATTTGCCTGGGTCCCGGCACTCTTCCTCAAGCAGAACCGTCTTTGGACCTGTGTGGAATGTCCCAGAGAAAAAGAAGACTGTTTCAGCCTCTCCCCCTCCTCCGCTTCCGCCTGCACGTAGCGATAGCTTTGCTGCAACCAAGGCGCATGAGAGAGGGAAGGTTAAAACTCACCCAGAAGGACCTGATTCACACCTGGCCTGTAAGGTGTCTGCTGAAAACCGTCACAGTCACAACATTTCTCCAAAGGATGACAGTGAAAATGTTTATGGTGCATCTGATAAATACAGCCATACCCAATTTAGTTCCAACAAGCAGTATTCCCCCTACAGCGCTGATGTTGGGCAACAACAAGCTCCCCATGCTAACCAACTCTTCCATCCAAGACAACATAGTGACAAAAGCACTTTCCATCCTCAACCCTGGTCTGTATCTGTGCCAAAGCAACAAAGTGTAGGTGGGTACCACAGCAGCTCGCAGGAACCTCCCATTAATGGTTCTGCTCAACACTCGACCCAGAACCAGAGAAGAAGTCTAAGCAGCTCACTGTCTTCTGCAGTTACTGACCAAACCACAGAGGTCACTGGACCGAGCCGATATTACTGCGTCACCACATCCAATCCGCCTAACGCCTCACCGTGGTCTGATGCACCAAATGACCGGAGGAGCAGTACCAGTGCAGATCCACCACAGGCTGGAACAGTCACCAAAGTCAAATATCATCTTTCTCAACAACATCAACACCCCTCTCACAACAAAGACAGCAATGCTTATAGCAAGCACCAAGTGACGACTGTTCCGGAAACTTCTGTACTCCAACACTTCTGTGACGATAGGGAAAGCCATAGAGGACACGGCACTCAAATGGAAGACCCTCCGTACGTCAGTAACCTTCCTAAGAGGCATCCTGAGCAAAGACGGTCTCTGCCAGCTCAGCTCAAAGATTCTCACCAAGATATTAGACTTCAAACTCATGTGAGCAACAAGATCTGCCCTCAGACAACTCCCATGCTTCACTCTCTGTCCATGGATACAGGAGGTCAAGAGGAGAAAACCAGTGGCTCAAACTCTGAGGAGTACTTTGAAAGCAACCAGGTAAAACGCAGTGAGCGGTTTGCCACCACACTGAGAAATGAAATCCAGATGAGAAGAGCAAAGCTGCAGAAAAGCAAGAGTGCTGCTGCTCTCCCCGAGGCTCAAGGTGAAGCAGAAGAGCAAGGTTCTTGGAAATCTACTGAAATTTCCACCCCAGCTTCTGCAGATGTGTCCTTGCAGTCTAACTGCTACAAAGATCATGTAAAGGAAGCTCAAGCCAGGGTGCTTCAGGCGACCTCTTTCAGGAGGAGAGATCTGGAGCCTGTTTTGGTGGAGATTGCTGCCACTGAGGTCCAGTCCAACTACCCGGCTTGCAAAGATGGAAGTGCTCTGGTAACAGTCATGGAGTTGGGAATAAATCATTCCATGGGTCACATAACTCGCATTGGATCCCGAAAGCGTTTCCCTACAGAAAAGAAGGTCCGGTCGTATTCTGAACCAGACAAAATCTATGAGGTAGGGGCTAGTGAAGTCCCAACTCTTACTGAAAACACAAACGCTTCACTAGACCAACAAAAACTCTTAAATGAAACTATGAATCAAGGTTTTCCTGATTACATGCCACCTAAAAGCCAATTGAAGTGTCAGGTGTCTAGCTGTGCAACAGAAAACACAAAGAAGGAAATCAAGAGCACTAAAGTTTCTTATTCCTCACCATCCTCCCAAGACAAGCAAAGACTTGGTACATTCGCTGAGTATGAAGAAAGTTGGAAAATACAGAGACAGCATCCAGAGAAAAAAGCCTCTGGACGATATCATTCAGCCGAGAACATCCTAGATCCAGGACCAGAGGACCTGACCCAGACGACGTGTTTCCATGAGAGATCCAGATCATCACCCTCAGCAGACATATACGGCCAGGTAAGTTAGAACGCTTGTGATTTCAGATGTCCATTAGTTGACAAAATCAATTAAGTGAATTCTTTCTTTATAAAGTATAAATTTTTGGAAAATGTAGATTTTTTTTTTCACTAATGCATTCCATGAGTTTCCATAGTTCAAAGCACAGGTGTCAAACTCCTTCCACTGAAGGGCTGCTGTCCTGCAACTTTTAGACGTGCCTCTGCTGCACCACACCTGAAAAGAATAATTAGGTCATTAGCAGGACTCTAGAGAACTTACCTACACAAGAAGGAGGTAATCAAGCCATTCTCTTCCAGTGTTTTGTACCTGTGGCACATCTAAAAACTGTAGGACTTGAAAGGACTGGAGATTAACACAGTTCTTCAGAGTGATGTCAGCACGCCCGAAACCCACCATCTTGTTTGACAAGCGAGTTTTACAACTTCTATTGATTTGGACTTTGAATTCAGGTCAACTCTAGGACAAAATATAAGGGTCAGGCTAAGACTTCTTTTTTTTCTTTTTTTTTACAATGATTAATTATTACTATTAGCAGAATAAAGTCATAATTGTTGGAGAGTGAAGTAGTAATTTTATGAAAACTCCAACACAAAAAAAGTCCTCTTTAATTACACCTTTATTCTGGTAATATTTTGACAAGTTTCTCGTACCCTGGTCCTCATACAATTCACACAAGGTATGATTGAAATAAGTCGCTCTTTGAAAATATTTTATACATATGAATATATTTTTCTAATAAAGAAAGTGGAAAACAATTATCTGTCATGGAAAAAAATCAGATTTTTTTATTTAAGCCAGTGATTCTCAACCCTGGTCCTCACTGCCCCCCATGTTTTAGATGTGCCTCTATTCCAGAACAGCTGATTCAAATGATTGCATGACCATCAAGTACTACAGAAGCCTGTTAATCACCCAGAGACACAATTCAGGTGTGAGGCAGAAGGAAATTACCTAAAACATGCAGGACAGGAGCGGTGAGGACCAGGGTAGAGAAACACTGATTTAAGCCAACGTTTCCCAGCCTTGGTCCTCAAGGCTCACTGACCTGCCTGTTTTAGATGTTGCCCTGCTTTAGCACACATGATTTTAATTGTTGGCTGATTAACAGGGTTTTGTTGAATTGCAATCATCTGAATGGGGTGTGTTGAAGCAGGTGAACATCTAAAACATGCAGGTCAGTGAGCCTTGAGGACCAGGGTTGATTTAAGCCATATTGCCCAGCTATCATAAGAACAAAATTGAGTTGCTATTAATTGTAGGAACACTTGCCTACTAAAGTTAATGCACTTCCTGGATTGGCTGCTTTGCAAACACCATTCAATACCACTGGGTAAAGGTATTTCAGCTTCCAAGCTGCATTTTCTTCTGAATACTTTATATATGCTCTCTGGGAAAATTTTGCGAATAGGCACATTTTCTGTGAATAATTTAACTGAGATAGCGTTTCAACAATTTATGAATACTGAATCCATGAATAGGGTTGATTAAAGCATGACAAATTCATCATGCCCTTCTGATTGACGGTAGAGAAAGCACCAGAAGAATCGAGCCAAGTTAAATATTAATATATATCTGTTTGCAAAGACACACCCTCATACTTGTAAATTACCTTGTAGGCATCAACCTGCTTAGTTCTGTAAAGCAGCAAGTAAACCACAAAGCTGCAACATGAGCTGGTTTCAAGACGTTCATTTGAGTCTCTGGGATGTTTGAATGTTTTGCATAAGACTGTGTTTGTTCATCCTCTCTTACAGAAGATTCCAAAACCCAACACAGGATATTCCAAGAAGAAGAGCGAACCTGATGAAAAGCTCATCACAGACACAAGGTAAGTCTCGGCATAAATCTGCCATAATACAATGTTTTTTTTTATTTATTTTTTTTACATGTCTGTGTACATGTATAGAAAAGTTGCACTACCTTCATCAGATTATCAGTACATACCGTGTGATCTGCATCTTACCGCTGTTGCACTTTTCCTTCATCAATGAAAGAGGCCTGCAGAGGAACACTGGAGTCTTTATAACGTATAAAGGCGTTAACAGTGGCAGCTGCGACAACAGAAGCGTCTCTCTAGCCGAGCTTTGTGTCGATTACTGGAGGCTCAGCGGCGTAGGCGAGGCATCTGAATATGTCTGTGACAGTGAGGAAGCATTTCTTTTGCCCTTTGGGAATTTAATAGAGGGCCCAAGTTCACAGAAGCTGCCTAGAGGCATGATATTATTACTAATAAGGTCTGTAATTGTTTTTTTGTGCTAGTGATTTACTTCTTCAGAAAGCAGCATATTTAGGACTGCTTTTGTTCTGCTTTTGTTCACGCCAACACAATTGTGTAAATGCAACTGTGTTGCAGTGAATTTGTGCGGTAGATTGATCTGAATTCTTCATAATTCATTTTATTTTGTTTGAAAAGTGCTTGTATTTAAGTCTGTTTGGCACAAGAAGAGCGATAAAACAAATAGTTAACCGTCTTCTGCATTTTATATTGAGACTTGCTGAGCATACATTAGGAAGTAACAATTATATATACTTACTGTTTTGTTTGTTTGTTTTTAAGCATCAGAAGTATTTTAATTTATTTTCACAACAATAAACTTGATAAAATGATGCTGAATCTACAAACCTACAAGTAGCATGGGGGTTATTTGACTATATTCCCACTGTTGGCTCCAGGGAAGCAGCTAATAATATCAATATCTTTATAAATATGATTAAATACAGTTATTGTGTATTTAGTTGTGAAATTACAATAATGTAACTGGTGTCCCAAAGTAGTTCCCTGTTCTTTAATTTATTTTGTTAGTTTGGTCCTTGAAAGAGATATATTGGTGATAATATCTAACACAATATTACCACTTTTATCATTTTCACACTAAATACCACAAAATACTGTTACATTTTCTAGCTCATATTGCCATCCCTAATATACAAGTACAAATGTAAGTCTTGGTATTTGAATATTTTGCTTTAAAAAAAGTTAAAATGTTAAATCAGAGGGCAGCTGCTGTCAGTCTCCTGACATTTATGCTTGTTTGCACATGTATGTTTTGATTTGTTTGGTATTTTTCCATGATTTCATCATTGGATGTTGAAAGCTAGGCAAATCCGTCCTTGTACCAATCAGGCTTGTCATGTGATTGTGGTAATTTAATAGCCACTGTGTAAAACTCCCAAATGCTTCCCATACCTATAGGTTAGAGTAGTTCTTGGCATAACTAAAGCACCGGCAGGGTTAGGGTGATCTTGGTTTACAACCCACAACTTTTAAGAAGATGTAAACATGCAGAGTTTGAGGAGAAAGGTTAGCAGACAGTCTAACTAAAAAAAAAAAAAAAAACAACACCTAATTACATTAAAAGAAAGCCATTTTAGGTAACAATACCCTCCATGTTCAAAATAGCTTCTGTGATTACACAAACTAATTCTTTGGCTGAGTATCATGATGCGTGACTCACGACGTGACGTTTGAAGCCAGTTTTCAAGAATGATCTGAAACTAAAGTTTAGAGTGTAAAGTAACTGATATTGAGCAACCTCATTGTTGAAGCAACTGCATACCACCTTCACGTTTTGGTTGCAACAGCAGCGCAGACAGAGGATGTTATTGTTGTGCTAAGGTCTGGTGGATGAGCTCATAGGCCTGCTCCACCCAGATGGTGATATTGATACAGGTGGAAAGTGACACCAGCAGGTGGCTTCAGTCACAGAGCTGACAGGCATGACGCTCCCTTCATACTCTGTGGGATGGAAATTTAAGTCGCATAAGGTGAGGTGGTTAATTTCCTGACAAATATTTGGCTCATTTAAACTTGCTGACGATGTTTAGAGTTGTTTGATTTTTATAATGTCAGTTTAGCCTGAGCATTCATCTTCAGCCACAGAGTGTGCAGTCCCTGGCAGAGGTAACCTCCATCACTGGTTTGATGCATACAAATAGCACTGGGTTTTCCATCACTGTGGTTTACTCTTCTTTGCTCGGTTGTTTTAATTCATCCATTATGGGGAGTTTTCAACCATAATCAGCCTGCTGTACTTGAAAGAGATTGAATTCTCTGCTCTGACAAGCAAACATGAAGTAATAAGATTCCTTAGATTTTTCAGTAAGATTATTCTAGTAATCAAAAAAAACTTTTTTTCACTGCAGATTAATTTAATCATGTAAGCTTTTTTTTATACAACATTTGAACCATAACAAATGCAAATAAACAAATAATTCAGTTCCCTTTTTTAAAAAAGAGAAACATTTTATTTCCTAAATTCCTTTAGTGAATGTTTGACCATCTGTAGCAAAGGATGTATCTGCAGCAAAAAGATGCATCTAACACAGTGGTTCTTAACCTTTTTTGAGGTACCAAACCCACCAGTTTCATATGCGCATTCACTGAACCCTTCTGTAGTGATACAATATTATTTTTTGCCCCCAAATTCAAGACATAGGAGTGACTCAACTAAAGTCTAGTTGGATCACCAACTCTAATGTAGTTCTTCAAAATATAGCCAGTGTTTTCAGAAAAGTTGACCTTGACTGTCCAGAAACGACCCAAGGTATTTAAAATTTGCCACAGTTTCAACAGGTTGGCAATCGAGAGAAACTGGCACCACTTTAAGGTCTTATTTAGATCGTTTAATTAGCTCTACATTCTTAAGAGAATGAAAAATTATTAAAGACTTTGCAGTATTCTGATTTAGTAATGTATTTATATTAATTGTGTTACCACCCCACGCCTCTAGAGGCAGTACAACCCTAAAAAGATGTGACTAAGGAGCAGATTTAGAACTACACCGAAAGCTACAGAATTTGGTAAAAACTGAGCTTTGCTGAAGTAATTAGACACAAGTTCAAATCCCTGCTGAGAGTGGAGCGCCTAGCTCTGATTGGCTAAGCAATGTAACGTGATCCTCTGCAGCAAGTGATGGCAAAACGGGGCGTCATCACGACTTTACAAAAGTGTGTCTTTACCTCCGGCAGAGGCTCCGTCGAACCCCTGAGGCCGACTCATCGAACCCCAGGGGTTTTATCGAACCCAGGTTAAGAATAACTGATCTAACATCAACATGGGAAATGCTTAGCTCTTTGTGCTTAACTTAACAGTGTAGGGATGATCTTATTGTTTCGTTTGATGAAGTATTTAATACTTTAGCATAATATGCTTAGTTGTATTTACTTATTTTACAGAATTTGAAACAAGTGAAACTAAAACAATGCCTCTTAAGGAGTTTTAGGTAGAAAATAATTACAAGTGTGTGTTTTTTTTTTTCTCAATAAAAACACAAATTGCATGATTAAGTGTGTATACTCTAGCAGATCAACAAAATTTGATTTTGTGTATTTTTGTTAGACAAACGCTTACAAAATGTGTTAAGTTTAAATAAATCTGACTGTATTTTTCTTTTTGTAGTTCCACTGACAACCGGAGGTCCCCATAGCTCAGTGCCTCATTATGACTGCATTTATTGTTGGTTTCATGCTTCCCAATTGAAACCTCCTCACATTATGTCGCAGGACAGGGGAGCCTCTGAGCTCCACCAACAAAGCGTCAGTCTGCTCCCAAGTCGCCATATTTGATCTCGTGACTCCAGAATCAATTGAGCCTTTTAATCACGATTTACCTGTTAATGATTCTGAGCAAAATTTGTATCAGAAGACGCAAGGAAATGTAATCTGTGTGTGTGAAACCATGATATTAGCCTGTTTGCTTTTCTCTTATGCACACAAAGCAAGCTGCAAGGATCAGTTAATGACTGCTTTTAGCTGTGCTGGGTGCGTAAATTATGCTGAAAGATTGAACACCTAAAGGTTTACATCTGTTTACAGTTCAGCAGCAGGTCTTTAATGACTACGCTTCCAGTGACATTTGCCTTACAGTGCACAAACGCAAAATCATACAAAGTATCTTTGGTCTAGTTTCCGGTGTTAATATCTTAGTTTTCTTATTTCAAGCGCATCTTCGTATAACTTTTCATCAAAATATAGGAGTTTGTTTTAAGTAAATAATTATTTAAAACTGGGGTATGTAACTTATGTAAAAAATAAAACAAAAAAAATATTTTTTTTAATATAAATTTAACTGTCAAACTGTCATAACTATATGAGTGCGATGGATAATCTGTGAAGAAATTGAGTTTCTCTTCCTTTTTCCAGGATTAATTACAGAAATGTATAGCTCTTATTGGTTGTGTGTGTGTATGTATATATATATATATATATATATATATATATATATAGTGATCCGGAGGAGAAGGGTCTTGGCACTGTCAATCATCTTGGCGTATGTGCACACTCCCCCTTTGATGAAGGTAGATAAACTGTTTTCAATAAGTTGTTTCTGAGCACATTTAGCAATGCATATACGAAGTGATTGACAGCACTAAGGCACTCCTCCTGGTGCTAACTGGTTGTACTGCGAGGTGGAGGAGATTGATCTTTTCACAGATTATCTATCCCGCATTTAAATATGTAAACTTTTTTATTTAATAAAAGCTACCCCAGTTTTTAAATTAATTTTAAAATGTACTAGCTCCACTAGCAGATTTCTTAATTATAACAAGACATTTTTCCCACTTTGTAAGTGAAATAATCTGCCAGTGGCATGAGTACGTTTTCATCAATCTTAAGGAATTATTTACAAGCTTCTATTTCTTGCTGAAAAGCTACTTGTGAGTTACTTTCATTTTATTTCAAGTGCACCAAGATATTTGCACTGGATTCTACACTTTAAAATTTTGTGCTTTTTCTTTCTGACCTTTCCTCTAAAGAGTTAAAACCGGGACCACAATTCAGGCAGGAAAAAGTGATCTGCTCCTGCAAACTTTGCGGGAACTGAAATATTCCTCTCTGCGCTGCCAGCTGAGCCGCTTGCTGAGCAGAGAGAGACGTGTGTCTCTCTCATGGTGGCATAATCACAGTGGCTGATGCAGAGGGAGGGGGTGAACAAGACCCACTCTACAGTGTATTATTTGAATAAGGTGCAGATGATAGGCTCTGCCTGCCCGCCTGTGTAATTAAAAGCTTTCTGCTGTGTTCCTCAGGTTCTCCAGCAGCAGCAGTCCAGGTGACTGCAAAGTGGGAGAGCAGCCAGCAGAGATTGGGAATGACTCAGCGCCACCCCCTGCACTCATGACAGGAGCCAATCCTGACTGCAGACAGAAGTCTACTGCTGCTGCCACCAAGAACCACAAGTCTGTTTCTCCCAGTCCCACAGAGTCTTCCCACACTCAAGAAATCCACTTCACCGACTCGCAGAGCGACGGCGACGTCCTCGCCCATCGTCCTTCAGACTTTGAACCGAAACTCGCTTTTTGTCCCAATTCCTCTGCAAAGACCGACTCTGAGCCGGGCAAGGGACTTGTGGACAAAGGACAAGAGGCAGTACATCATCCTGCCTCCTCTCCCCCGGCTTCCTCCCACAGACCCTTGGGGCTTTTCAGCATGGAGGGGCAGCGCTCTCCTTCTCCACAGTTCTCTCCACAGAGACTCAGCGACAAGCCTCCGGTTTCTCTGCACGATGACGAATCACACAGGTAAGGTTTAGATGAACGGTTTGCTCTAAAAGAGAGTTTGAGTTGCCGCAGGCACAAAGGGAGCATAATGAGTCACTGTTTCTGTCCGAGCAACATATGAGTGTCATCAAGCTGTGGTAACTTGGAGGGAGGATTCTCTGCTTCTTTTTTTTTTTATTAAGGCTGCCACTAGTTTGGGATAATTCTTCTAACTACTTAAATGTTTCTAAGACAAACACTGTTCTGTTTGTTCCTTTTTTCCCTTTTTTTTTCTTATAAATCCAGCCAAATCAGTGTCATCTGTTGTGAATTTCAGATGGATTTTTAACTGCAGCTAGTTGAAACCAAGAAAAGGGTGGGAGGAGTCTTAACTCGTCCTGGATGTTCCAGCACATTGGGCATGGAAAAAATTCCAGCTCCCTGCATGCAGCCAAAGTTTGAAATCAAATCATTGGCCGCAGGAGTTGCAAGAAGACTTTTTTTTTTTCCAGACTGAAATATCTTTTTAAATATTTTTTTGTGTTTGGTTTTCTTTCTGTTTCAGGGTGGAGCACTTGATAGGAAACCAGAATACAGCAGCGAGGAAAGTTCCCATCAGGATTGTACACTCGGAGGGAATTGAGGAGAAGGAGAACTGTCCGTTCCTCCAGCAGAGCGACCTTCCTCACGGTGTGGCCGAGGGCCGGAGCGCAGCCGGGTTTGGCACTCCGCCGGCTCTGGGACAGGACTCTGTTTTCTGCGCCTTTACCCGGCAGAGGGAGCCCGAAACCATGGCGGGTACTGAGACACAGCAAGCTGCCCAGAGTGACCCCTACATGACCACGGTGGGAGATCATCCGAGCTCCAACATGGAGGAGCCTGGCAGCAAGACAGAAAGCAAGGAGCTGAGCGAGGAAGAGGACCAGAAGAGAGAGGAGCTGGCGAGGGACATCATGGGGAAGGACAAGTCACTCGCTGATATTCTGGATCAGAGCAAGATGAGGACCACCATGGACTTGATGGAGGGGATCTTCCCTCAGGAGGAGCAGCTGTTGGACGGGGCCCACCAGCGGAGGAAGGTGCAGACGAAGCAGAGCAACCCAAACCGGCCCGTTGAAGAGAGGTGAGTCACTCTGTCCTTCATAGCGAACTGAGACGGACCAATCAGACGGTTTTCACCTGATAGGCTGTAAATCAAGACTGTTCAAACTTTTTGTCACATGGGCAAAAGAAAACTACTTGTGGGCCAAAAAATATCATTTTTAAAAGGTAAAATCACCTGAAATGTTGATTTTTACCTACAAAAAGATCAAATATGCATGAACAATTTTAATTAAACAAAATAATTGATTTCGTTATTCAGGATCGGGATCTTTTATCCATAACTTCAATTATTTCTTTGCATGTTTTCCTTGTTAAATGTATGTTTGCTTTTAATTTCGGTGCGAGGAAACCTCCCATGTTCTTAGCGCTATGCTCAGGAGGAGTGCAGCACATGTCACGGTCAGACAGTGGGGTGGGGGCGGCTTTGGGCAGCGGAGGAAGGAGATTGTCCTGTCAGACTGTCAGTTAAAAAAATGACTCAAAAACAAAAATTCAGAAATGTACACATGAGATCAGTGCAACTCCACCAGAGTCAAACCGCTGGGGTCCAAATGCGCCAGGCTCTTAAGACCGCGGGTGAGTTAAAGAAAGCTGAAACAATATTTTGTCTAATCTCAGCAATAAAAACAGACTATTGGTCAGTATTTATTTGAAAGCAATTTTTGTATTTAGCCAAATTTTAATACACCAGTTAAAATCAGATTTGGGTACACACAAGTGTACTTTCAAGTTTAAGTGAATAAATAGATGCAGTCCTAGTTACCATGACAACAGAAGGAAACCAAATTATCAACCCATCAACAAAACAGCATGGAACTTGATACATTATTTTTATTTTAATAAAATCAGACGCAGGTTAGGGTCATGTTTTCATGCCGGGATGGGGATGGCCTTGTAATTCCTTCATCAATCACTGCTTAAAAGAAAAAGGTTTAATGTGAATTAGAACATGTAATTTCCCTTTTCGGATTAAGAAAGTACTTTTGAACTGAATTGGACTCTGGAGTTTGCACAACTCCAGAGTCCGAACAAAATGATGGGTGACTGGTTCAGAAGAACTATCTGTCGCTTGTCTAGTCTTGAGTCACTTATCAGAAGATCACCTCTGTTGGTCTGTTCACACGTTTGGTCTTTTTAAATGAGACCCTAGAAATTGTTCCTTCTTCAAATAACTAGCACATGCTCCTCATCTGATCAGTCTTGCTTGATTGCTAACATTTTTGTATCCATGATCTCAGATTTTGGTGCAATTATGTTAAGATCTTAAATCTTGAAGGTTAAGATTTTTGTTGTTGCTAAACTTTGAGCAGAATTGACAAAACTGTTTGTCAGTCTTAGTAAAAGGGATTGCTGCCCGTTTGGCAGGAAACTGATGCAGCTACACTTGTTGGCATCCATTGTAATGATGTGGAAGAAGGTTTCAATTTAAACTGCTTAAATGAATCTTTAGGTAAATATTCTTTCACTCCTATGTGATAAAGGTATAACAATCACTCAGGCAGCAATGGTCAGAAGGTCAAAAAGGTTTTTTTAAAAAAAGTTCAAAGAAATTAAACAAAATTTCAGAACACTCATTCTGAACTCATCTATAAATGAGTAAAATTAGAGTAAACATCAGTTTAATTTAAAACTACTACATCAAAGTTGGTCAAAATCACAATATGCAGATCAGACCTCTCCAAAAAATGTGAAATGTTATCCATATTACCAAAATAAAGTAATTATTTTCCTGCTTAACACACCAGTGATGACCCATTTTCCTGCAGAATCTCTTGGAACAGAAACAGGCCCACATCATCACAGATTCTCCGTGCTTCAGAACAGGCCTGAAGCATTTTTTTTTTATATCTAAATGATTGCTATGGAGACCTACTAGCCCCAAGATGACAACACCTTTTATTGCTGTTTAACAGTGAGATCTGGAGATTTTATGACTTTCCTGCTGACTTTGCAGTTTCTCATCATCCTAATAAATGCAAGATCAAAGGATTTGACCGATAATTATCACGTTTCCCCACTCACTAAATAAAAGATGAATATATTTTAAAAAAATATGGTTGGCACTATATATATGTGTGTATATACATTTTTTTATCTTATGGTTTGAGAGCAGCTGTACTTATTTTCCTCTGAATCAGTTATAGCTTGGAAAGCTGCTGTCCTCTAACTAAAGGAGGTTAAATATACTCCGGGTTGTTTTTCCTCTACTTTGATCAATTCCAACTAGTATTTTGCATTTCAGGGAAAAAGAGGACCACATGGCAGCGGCTGTCACCATGGTGACCAGTTCAACATACTACAGCACCTCTGCCCCCAAAGCCGAGCTGCTTATCAAAATGAAGGACATGCAGGACCAGGACGAGGAGGAAGACTCCGAGGACGAACTGGACATCGGTTTGAACAATAAAAAGGTACAAAGACGTTTTTCTGTCTCTTACAGGATTATCTTTTCTTTTTTTCCCTTAACGTTGGTGTTTTGGATTCACTCTGTTGCAGCAAGAGCTGATCGACAGTCTCAGCAAAAAGCTGCAGGTGCTGCGAGAAGCTAAAGAGAGCCTTCTGGAGGACATCCTGGACAACAACGCGCTGGGAGACGAGGTGGAGGCCCGCGTCCAGCAGGTGTGCCGACCCAACGAGCTGGAGAAGTTCCGGATGTTTGTCGGCGATTTGGACAAGGTGGTGAGCCTGCTGCTGTCCTTGTCGGGCCGCCTGGCCCGGGTAGAGAACGCCCTCAACAACCTGGAAGAGGACGCTACGCCTGAGGAAAGGGTGAGCAAACCGCTCATTACTGACAACCTCACCGTCCTGATACGACGGCCTGAGTCAGTTTCTGTTCAAAAGTGATTTCCTCCCCAAAAAATAAGTAAATATCCACTCCGATTCTGCCAAAAGATGATTTAGACCAAAAAAAAAAAAACTTTTACTTGGACCGTTATTTTAGGACGCTGACTATATATTCAATGACGGAATGAACTTTGTACAGCTGCTGACTGCAGTTCAGGAAGAATACAAATTTAGCCAACCGAACAGGTTTTATGTTTAATTGGGGCAGAAAGATTACAGAAAAATCTTATTAAAATACAAACTGTTTATCTGTAAATAAACACACTTTTTGCATTTGGACTATCCAGCTCCAAACACGGAGTTACCTAAATCCTGTTTTTATTGCTCTGAACTGACTACAAATACTTACTTTAATCAGGGAGATTTGAAAAACACCTAAGGTTTTGCCACTTTCAACAGAAAAGAAAAATTGGACTACTTATTGTGCTTTATCTATCACATTATCAACTTGGTTTAAAAAAAAATGTTAAAAATATATCTGTTTTTATTAAAAATGACTTTTTGGGCCTCAAGTTTGTTTGACCTAACGATTTTGGCCCATGTGACAAAAAGTTGAAAGTCTGAAACTGTTACCTGATTTTTGTTTTTTAAATTATTTTTTTATTTCAGCACACATTGATTGAGAAGAGGAAGCTTTTGATCCGGCAACACGAGGATGCCAAGGAGCTGAAGGAGAACCTGGACCGTAGGGAGGGCGTGGTCTGTGACATCCTGGCCAACTACCTGCCAGAGGACAGCCTCGCAGACTACGAACACTTTGTGAAGATGAAGTCGGCACTCATCATCGAGCAGCGAAAGCTCGAGGATAAAATCAAACTTGGCGAGGAGCAGCTCAAATGTCTGATGGACAGCCTGCCCATAGAGCAAAGACTGGCCATGTGATAAAGAAAGACAGAAGAAGAAAGGATGGTGGTCATTTAAGGAAAAAAAACCTGACCAGCTATGAAGTTTTATCATGTACGCTCAGGCGTCAGTTCAGTCCTCTCACCAGTAGAGGGAGACAGTTGAGAACCTGCAGATGAAAAGCCAGTCCAGAACAAAGGAGTAGTGTTCTTCTCTCTGCTTCTCCACTTCACCTTTTCCTTGTACCGTTTTGGACTGGACTGCATCATCAGCACCGTTTGGACTGAATTCCTCTCCACCAACCACTATACCCAACTTCCTGAAGACGGTTTTTACTTTTTCTTTTTCTTTTCCTAGTAATTTATTGTAGCCTTTTGAATCTGCAAAGTAAAGAGGCGGGTGGGGGGGGGGGGGAGTATTTGGTCCGTTAATCCAAGCAGCCATGCTACCTGATGCGTGTTACAGTATTTATCATGTTCTGAGTTTATTTTTTTTGTCACGTGATCTATTAAAAATCCAAATATTTCAGGTAACTTAATGCAATGCCCTTTAGCAGATCAACTAGGAGCCTTTTCAGCCGAGTTCTTGTGGCCTTGCTTTCCTCTCTGAAGAAACGTTTCTTCAAACGGCGCCGCTGAACAGAAGGAGCGTCCGATTCAGACTTGAAGTAAATGTCCTGTTTGCAGTGGAAAACGTCACCATCACTCACTGCTGCTCTTTTTATTTCACATTAACATGTTTATTGATTATTACCACTTATATATTTTGACCAAGTGTTTATATAATGTTTTATGACTTTACTGTTTTGTTACGCACAGTGTCGAAACTGAATGCACAATTGCAGTTGTTACTTGAATAGTACTATAAGAAGTTGTTTAGGTTCAGCCAAAAATCGCAAAGTAATTCGACCGTTCAGACTTTAAAGCTGTTTGGCTTCTTATGGTTTAAATCAAGCTGCCGGATGTTTTGAAGGTACACACTTTGCAGCAGTTTTACACACCGCTGCATCCTGACACTAAACACTTCATCAGCTGTGCTCCCTCCTATGAAATAAAGTCTGCTGAAATCACACAGCTGTGGGAGGATTTCTTTGCCGTTCACTCTCCAGAGTTAACCATTAACTCCACCACACCCCTAAATCCACTGATAAGCTTGAAGGTGAAGACTTTTTCAGGAAGTCGAACATTATTAAGTCAGATGTTGATCATAGCTGAAGGAAAACCAACAGTGTTGCTCTTGTGAACGCAGCGTCTATGGAAGCACTGGCAGCAAGTCTGAACTACAGAATCATCCAGGTGAGTAAGAGGAGGAAATGTAACTCGGCTGCCTTATTTAGCTGTGTAACCTTCAAAGATTTAGACAATCATTGACATGGTTCAAACGGACTGTACTTGAAGGAAAGCAATTTTATTATATTCTGGATGGAAAATTCAATATTCCTCTAAATATAACCTTCAAACAAGCAATTGTACTTTGAATTCTGAAATGTATTGCTATCTCCTTATTGTGATTCATAGTTTACTCTTTACATGAAAGTAGGAAACAGTAGTAGGAACAGCTGATCATACATAAGGTGCTCCATCTTATATATGTACAAAGGCATACAATATAATTAAAGCTGAACTTTGGCCTTGTTACATGATGGGTGGAAAATTTTAACATTTTAGAACCACGACTAACCGCAACATTTTGTTGGACACTGGTAAAAACGGAACTGAGGAATTTTCTTTGGCTTTCAATCCATGGCAGAAAACATTAACTGAACATTTCGTTTACTTTGGTAATGAATGTGGAGAGTGAACTACGGCTCATAAATGGTCAGCAGGACACGGCCTGTAGAGCTGTGGTTCTGGAAGGCCTGGTTCTCAACTCGGATAGTTTTGTGTCTCTTGGCCTCATGGCCACGTCTTGTTGAAGGCTCTGGGTTTAAGCAGTTTGGACTATAACATATAGATTCTGCAGTTTTCTTGCATTGACAATAAAGGTCATTATAAAAAGTATTTAACATTTTGTTGCATTCTTTTTTGGCAATTTTGGAAGTATATTATCGAACACAACTGCAATCAAGTTCACACAATTACAAATATTGCTCTTTAAAAAATCTAAGAATAACTAGAACAACCTATGTTGAGACAACAGTTGCATTAAATAACTACTTATTTCACTATGAAACAACACATGACTCCAAGTGACAAAATAATTTTTAATTAAGTTTTATTGCTCCTCTCATTCCACCATAGTTTAAAAGTAGTCACCTGCACTACTTTTAGTTTTTAGGGGTTTGTTACAAATATAAATTAAAAGTCTTATGACAAAGTCCATTTTTTGATAAGCTGATGGTACAACAATTGCTTTTCCTCAGCGTCTTCATCATAGGTGTTATACATAGTCCTCTCTATAATTCAAAAAGGATGCAGGTTTTGCGACAAAGTTTACAATGGGATGGCTTAGATCAGACCATTTGCATGCGTTAGAATGGTCTAGTCAAAGTTCAGACTAATTCATTCGGGAGCTATAGCTTGAGCTGTCTTGCCTTTGTATTCCACGTTAAGCAAAGCTTCTTGTTGGTCGATCACCACAAATCCCTAAAACTACATTGGCGATTGTGGTTGTAACCTGAGAAGCAGTGGAAGGTCTGAATAGTCC
Organism: Micropoecilia bifurca; assembly: GCA_903067075.1. Taxonomy (NCBI): domain Eukaryota; kingdom Metazoa; phylum Chordata; class Actinopteri; order Cyprinodontiformes; family Poeciliidae; genus Micropoecilia; species Micropoecilia bifurca. The sequence continues at coordinate 26,292 of CAEGAF010181367.1, forward strand.
ACGTATCTGTGACTTATACAACCTCGCATGCCTTGTTTTTTCCGTTTAGCAGAAGTAATGGCCGCCTGCGGCCTCTCGTCTCTTTGAGCATCAGCAGCCACACGCCGGGGGCAGGAATGACGTACCTGGCTCACACAGCGCACCGCCAGTTCCTGGGTCTCGTGTTCGGCTTTCTGGCGTGGCTCTTCATCGTGACGACCACCGGCATCAACGAGTGGCGCCTCTGGTACGTGGACGATGTGTCCGTCATCACGTCAGGCGTGGCCTGGGTGGGGATCTGGAGGGCGTGTTTCTACAGCCACGTCCTCCCGGAGGCCGAGTACTGTCGCGGCATCGGCGTCTCGGACAGCTTCGTCCCTGCCGAGATCCCCTCGGCTCAGGTCCTGATGATGCTGGCGGTGGTCACCGGCCTGCTGGGGAACGTCAGCGCGGCGGTGGCCGTGAGGTTCGCCTACTTCTCAGTGGAAGACCGCAGAAACATGAGGCTGAGCTTCATGGTAGCCGGGGCTCTGTATTCGCTCACGGCGGTGTTGTCCTTGGTGCCTCTGGTGTGGAACATGGCCTCCGTTCTGAACAACAGCACCATAGACTTTCCTCCAGAGTTCAACCTGCCCGTCGCTCCGGTCAGGCAGAGTGTGGGAGCCGCCATCGGAATGGGAATGTTTGCTTCCATCCTGATGCTTATAAGCGGATTGATTTTCTTCTGCTACAGGCATTCATCGCAAACCGCCGACCCGCTCAGCGGCCACTGGATGGTACCAACACTGCCAGGAAAGTCAGAACTGCCCAAGGGTGACAGTCAAGCGATGGATAACCCGGGGTTCTACAGTGAAGAAAGATTGTGACGGTTCTACACGTTTTAAGAACATTTCTGAACTACTAGGCAACCATCCCGGTATGTTAAAGATCATAACATTCCTCCTCAATGGCAGGTGCCAAAAACTCAACAAAGGTGATAGCAGGAATCACCCTGATGAACGCCATCTCATGTGCTGCACACTCTCTGTGGCAGGAATCCAAATAAATAGAACCATCAACTAGATTATTCAACGTTTTTTGCAGGAGACAACATTTAAAATCTTATCTCCGTTTAAGTTGACATGGCCGTCTTGTTTCCAGTGACATTTCACGAATACCTGACCCTGATTTGTCAAGCTAGAGACTCATGAAGACCAGCAACAATCTGCTGGACCAGACTGGTTGGAGAGGATACTCTGAACCCTGGAAGTACGCAGACGAGACCCGACTCACCTATAAAGTACATCTCACATGCAACATTTGGCAGAAATATTCTCAGACTTTAAGCTGTTCTAGTTTTTTTTTTACCCTAAAACCACAAACTTCGTGTAATGTCTTGCTACTGTATCTGATGGCATGAATACTATTGTTCCATGAAGTTCTCAGAGGTTTTTTAGAGAACAAATCCTGAAAGATCTAATAAATCTGGCAAAAAAAAACTTGAGATTGTTGTAGAGGTTCGTCCTGTAGCACTATCCCGATCTTAAAACAGCCAAAACACCTGCAACACAATCAAATAATCAATTTTATTACAGGGTATTTTTCATACACAACCACAGCAACACGAAGGGATTTCCACAAGACGATATTTGGAGGTTGCGGAAAACAAACAAATAAGCTCGTCAAGTCTGAGCATGAAAAAAGAGATGGTAGTTAACAGAGGTAACGGACTGAGGAAACACAACCATGGTAGCTATGGTGACACGCTTAACATAGACATTAAAATGATAAATCTAGATTCGTAAGTTCAGATAAGAGTGATAAGACCAACATTGCAAATAGTAACACAGGAATAAAACAGTAAGAATCAACAGAGAAAGTAGAAAAAGATTCAAAAAATAAAATATATACATGAAAATGTACATCTAATTCAAATAACTGGTTTAGAGCTGCCTTCATCGCAACAGTAAAACAAAATAAGTAGGCAAAAACAGTATTTTGTTTGGAGTATATTTATTACAGATATTTCTAACGTGATTTATTCTTATCCTTCAGTTTCACAAGTCTCCTTAACTTCTGCTGGTCTATCATTTAAAATTTAAATATTTTGGATTAAATGGTCTGTCTTCTATAAAATTGACTTTTTGAGCTTTAGATCATGCTATAATTTGATTCTTTTGTCAAAATCATACCTGAGGCATCGCCTTGAGAAACCCTTTAATCTCCCGTAGCAACCGCTCCACCGGTGCAAAACGCCTGGGTGGATCTAGCCCCGCCTTCCACCTCCCATCCCCTACTGAGCTCCTTCAGACTAGCCAGCAGCAATTATCTCATTTATTGACTTCTCAGTGGAACGCTGTAAAAACTTTGTTAAAGGGTTAAAGTTTCAGGAAGAGACAGAGGTCCAATTTCAATTAAGTCATAGTTGATTTAAATATAGTAATTTTATAACAGAAGGCAACAAAGTGATTGCGCTATGGTGCCATGTGTCTGGAAAATACATAATACTGCCCCTTTAACAGAGGAGCTGGAGGATCATCCGACCTCTGATGATCGCTGCTGGCCTTCATAAATAAGGTGTAAAAATAATAATTAAAAAAAAGAAATAAAAACAATTTTTTAAAAAAAAAGCCAGAAGAGCTGACTTTAATATGTAAATAAAAGATACACGAGACATCATGTGTTGCTTGTTACTACTGGGCTGAAGGTCTCGGTCGGATTCTTATCCTCGTATGGTGATAAATTGTATTTCTGCTCCGTTATCACCCAGAGCCCTCAGCAGCCGGCCAGCCTCTGGGCCCGTGACGACAGATCGGTGTCACCACAGCTCAGACTGGGGAGGGAGGCCGAGGTGTGAGCTTCTGACGCCCTCCGTGTCGGGACGGGTATCAGCGAGTCAGGTTGACTGGGGGCCTCGCTCATGTGACCTGTGTAGGATGAGACCAGGCATGCGAGTACGTAGAGGGGCCCGCCTTACTGGGGGGGATTGTTGCAAGGCAAGGCATGCTCTCTCTCTCTCTCTCTCTCTCTCTCTCTCGCTCTCTCTCTCACACACACACACACACATTGGTCCAGCGGCTTGCTGCACCTCTCTGGAGGAGGCAGGCGGGTGGAAAAACAAAAGCTCCTCTTCTTGACTTCACTTCATTAGAACTCGGCTCACAAGTTCTTGTGATCACAATGTGGACAACAGCTGTGAGGTAGTTTAACATTAACACATTAACATTGACATAATGGATCAAGAACATTCCGGTAGACTACATATTTAAAGAGGAATTCATCAAATCCTGTAGCTCCCTCCCTGTGACGAACACACACATACACACCTCTGCAGATAACGCTTGACAAACACACACATGCTGGGTTATCTAATCTGTCTCGCTTAGTCGTCAAAGTCATCGGTTAGAAATCATTGCCAGAGCACTAAAAAACACAACTCTGATGATTGATCCAGATGTTTCCAGTGTTTGTATGTTTTGTTTTCCTGTAAGCCAGCTGACTGGTTGGCATTTTCCTGCAAGATAAACAGAGAGATAACGCAGGAGCAGCTGATCACTAGTATAACTCTTATGTTTTGATGTTCGTCAGAAATCAGAGATAACAGAATATAACATGTATAATTTACTGCAGTGGTGGAGCATAACTGGTGCTATTTTTTTTTTACTTTTAAACGTTTTACATTAGCAGATCTGATTGAAGATTGACCATCCACTCCTTTCAGATCTGTCACTACAGGAAGAGCAGATGAAATCTGTAAACGTAATTAAAAAAAAATCTTCTGTTGGGAAAAACTCCATTATGTATAAAATAGATTTTTCTGAGCTTTTTCTGCAAATACATTTTTTATCCAGCGCTTTTCACCAGAAAATGGATCTAAAAATCCTACAAACTATTTTCCTTAATCTAGAAAAAAAACTTTTTACTTTACTTTCATTTATAAGAATAATATTTGGGCCATTATTTGTGTCATTAAACTGCGTTCCACAATTTTCTGTTGTCTAGGATTTAAAAAATACAAGTAAATATAGATATGTATAATTGAGATGCAATAAGTTAATTTCTAGGTCTTAATATAAACGACAACATTTGGGAATATTTTGGCCTGAGCTGTGTCTCAGCTAGTCAATTCCCCAGCTTGCTAATTATAAGCAGTGTATGAAAACTGTTTGTTTATCAAGCCCTCAGAGTACGTTTGTTTGTTTGAATTCGGATGTATTTAGACATAATCTGTCAAGACACTTTCATGTCATTTCCTTTGAGTTGGGTCACTGCCCAGACTCACAGGAGCTAGAGACATACTGCAATCCACAGGAGAATCTCCACAGTTGATTTTGGACCCTTCCTACATCTAATAGCTTTCAAAATGATGGACTGCAGTCCTCTGCAGCCTGTATTGTATGGAGGATCCAAACTGCCAAAATTAAAAACAAATGCAGAAGTTAACTGGCCAACAAAAGCACCTTTATCTTTTTAGACATTACAAGTCAATGTTCTTTATTTGGGAAAGATTGTATCTGAAATGCCATGAAAATATATTTGTCCCTGTAAATTCAATTAGTGACATCAAAATCCACTCCTGATTGGCTAATCACTCCCTTGTGACGACTCCTCTTCTTTTCCATCTGAGAGAAACCATGGATGGTGCACTTTGTGTTGGTAAAGGAACAGACAGAACCAGAAACTTGTCCATCAAAGTTACCAAACTAGACTGAGACAGAACCAAGAACAATCTCCTTGTTTGGACTTTGGTTGCGCTGAATGTTTACAACTGACCGAAATGTTTTTTTTCTTCTAACTCATGCTTGTCAATAATATGTAAATAAATAAAAAAATTATAAATTGGAACAAATGTTATGGTAAAAACTGAAATGAAAATCTTTAGACCACATTGTTGGTAACCCACGGAAACATATAAATAAATCAAAGTGCAAACATAAAATCTTACAGAGTATTTTTGGTTTAGTTTCTAGTGTTAATATTTTAGTTGACTTGAAATAAGACTAAACTAGCATACAAGTAACTTTCCAGCAAGAGATGGATGCTTATTTTAAATCAATAATTCCTGAATATGAGAAATAATCTGCCTGTGCTTGATCCACAGGCAGATTATTTCACTCACAACTCATACTTTTCCATCAATATTCAGGAATTATTGACCTCAAGTATGACAGGATACTTGAACTAGAAGCCAGACAAAAAACACTTAGTCAGGTTGTGTGTTTTTACAGTGCAGACGTTGTCTCACTCCGCTCCAAGCGCCTCTGGCCCTGGGAGTCTCAACAGAACCACCATCAGCGGGTCAGGAGTAGAGCCGGTCCCGTCTCGGGGCCCCTCAGGAGACGTGCTCCTGTGACAACATCATTATCTCTTATTAACTTCATTCTGGAAGAGCTCGCTCCTCAGAAAACACAACTGATATAAAGGAAAGGTTTTCCGCAGCGGACGACGCGTTGCGCGCAGCTCTACCTGTGTGCGAAGCCACGCGGGCCGGTTCAGGCCGCGGTGAGCGGTGACACACTCTGACCTCTGGCAAATTTGTGTAATTATGTCAACGTGTGCTACATTCTTCGACCATTAAAGTATTCATTAAACACAGCTTAGCTCTGTGAGTGACCAGGAAATCTGATGGAATTAGCCTCAAGCTGTGTTTCCACCGCCGCAGACACACCTGACGGCTGTTTTTAGTCCCTTCGGCCCCAATCCTGACCGGACCCGTCATCTGAGGGTGGCAGTGGTTTGGCCAGTGCCTAAAACCTCTGACATAACAGACCAAAAACCAGACACTACTGCACACAGCATTTAACCCTTCGGTGGCTCCTTTTTTTGTATTTACCTTTTTTTTGTAACAATGTGTCCTGTTTTTTTCTGTGCTTTTTATCACAAACATATGCTTCAGATCATCAACCTAATTTTAAGTACAGACAATGGAAACCTGACTGAACACAAAATGCAGCTTCCAACTTGTTTTGGGAATATATTCTTTTCTGGTTATATCACAAATGAGCTCTGATGAGTAGACTTGTTGCTCAAGGTTTGCTAAAAACACACCCAGCTCTGACAACCGCCAGATCCGTATAATTAAGGAAAACACTTAAAGAGTATCTGATAATAAACGTGAAGCAGGCTAAACGGTCGCAGAAAGCAATAAATTACATTGTGATGTAAAGAAATTCAAGGACAAATGAGAAACAGTCAGTGACAAATGGGGAACACCTGGAACGGCAGCGGCTGTCCAATCAAAATCAGTCCAGAAATCATCAACAAGTCATCCAGAGCAACATTTACAACTATGCAGACCTTCTCTAGTCCGGCTCAGGTTAGTGTTCATGACTCAGCAATGGGAAAATAGACTGATCAAAAATGGCTAATAAATAAATAAATAAATAAATAAATAAATAACAAGATCCCAATAGTTTGGGAAAGGAGATTAATAATAGGTATGATGTATAAATGAGTGACAAAAACAGAAGGAATCTGTTTGGGAGCGCAAAAACCTTTTGAAGAGGCTAGTGCATCTACATTTGTCTTTTTTTATAAATATCATTATTAACCTCTAACTTTTGGCAGATTCCCTCTCTCAAAAAAAAACAAACAAACAAACAAACAAAAAACAACACAAGTGGATTTTCTTTCCATCTTCTGTGGGAATTATTACATTTACAGCATGCGTGTCTTAACTTGGAGGGAAACAAATAACTATGAAATGTTGACAATTATCTTTCAATGTTACATTATTTAAAAAAGGGCTGCAAATTGCTTTTTTAGTTTTAAAGGCATATAAAAATAGATGTAGAAAAAAAACAAGCCAAAATGTATTAGCACATCAAAGGTTATGCAAAAAGAGGTTTCAAAAACACAATCAAATGTCCAGGTCACAAGAAGAATTGGAAGAAAGACAATATTTCTTGCAAGGATCTTATATAAGAGCAGAATGCTTACCTTCGGACCTGATCCGAATCAAACGATGCACCTCACCAGAAAACCAGAGCGGATTCACAAAAAAAAGTGGTTCTAAGAAACGATCTGAGCTTCAGAATTAAGAATAACAGACATTAACAGAAAGCCTAACAAAAGCCTTTAATAGTTTATTTTTCATTTTGAAAATGATAAATGAAAGCCAACCCATAACACAAAGTATAATTTATAAAACCTCTCTTTACAAAAAATATTCACTTGTACTAATCACAGCAGGTCATCTTGTAATGCGACGTCTGATTGTGCATGTGAGAGTTTAAAAGAGCTAAAATATTACAAATTAAAGCCTGTTTCTTTTGTTGTTGTTGTTTTTTTGGGGCTGGATCAGCTATTACACATTATCTTGCATTTATTATATAAAAATCATTGACGTCATTGGTGCAAAGCAGTTTGAAGTGCAGCTCTACAGGTGATCGTGCTGTTCCGTTCATTAAACGTACTCAGAGCGTTTTCTGAGGTCACGGTCTCTCTTGGTGTGGCACCTTCTCTGTGGCGCAGGGTGGTGCTCTGCCTGGGGGCACCAGGTGGAGGTCACCATGATCAGCCCGGCCACCACCAGGAGGAACCCTGCTGCCCAGCCACAGAACAAGGCGTCTCCGAACTCCCACCGAGGCACCACCTCAGGAACCTTCTCATCAAAGAAATGCATCACCGCCAAATGAGCGACATAGGAGACGGGAACCAGACATAGCACCCCAGACATCATCCCCAGCACCCCTCCAGCGATGGTCAAAGTCCTTTTGGTTCGGTGGCCTTCATAGTCTTTGCAGCTGTTGATCAGGTGGAGTCCGGGTATGGCGACCACGATTCCCAGCAAGCCCACGGCGAGGGCGGTGCACATCAAGATGCGGGCCAGTTTGAGGTCGCTGGAAAGGCCCAAAAGGCTGTCATAAGACCTGCACTCCATGCCGCCGATGTCCTGGACCACACAGGTCTCCCACAGTCCCAAGTCGTAACTCTCGGTGGGCAGCAGAGAGGTGGACTTGGTCAGCCACTGTGGCAGGATGGTGCTGCCCAGAGCGCAGAGCCATGCCCCGACGTAGACCAGCAGACCCAGCAGTTCCAAGACGCAGGCAGGCGAGTCCATGCGTCTCCTTGCCTCTCTGGCCTCCATGTTCAAGAGATCCATGAGAGTTCCCCTTCACCGGCTGCACCTGGGATGGAGAGGCCTCTTGGAGTCCGGTCAGGACGGAGGCTGCTGAAAGCGCCTGGTAATTAGAGCTGACTGCCCTGGCTCAGGGCTCGGTGCTTGTTCACAAACACTTTCCACTCAGAGGAGCACACATCTTCTAATGCAGGAAGGAGAGGGGGCTTGTTTGGACCTCCCCCTTTGCTATCCCGCCACCATGCCAATGGGCAGCAGGAGCAGAGGCAAGATGGCTTTGTTTAGATGAAGCCATTGTCAAGCATTTCCCCAAGCTGCAAGCCACAGGAGAGGTCATTAGACGTAGACAAGATACCAATCTATGTTACAGCAGGAAAAAAAGACTTCTTTCATGTCTGTTTTTGCATCCTGTGTGTTTTATCCTGAGATATGTCAATGCATGAGTACAGAAAGCCAAGCAGTTTGTTCTGGACATATAAGAAGCAACTATTTCCAAATGTAAAAGTCCTTAAAATGGAACCAAGACATGCAAAATGACATAGAATCAGAGAGAAACATACACAAATAGGCTTTCATACATTCAAGAGAGCAACAGTACTGGGTTGCAAATTCTGTCGTGTTCATCAGTTTGGGCTAACTGCTTTTAGATTCGGGCTGCATGTGACTGAATGTGAAACAACAGAGCAGCTTATTGTCTCGTCTCTTACGAACACAGCAGAGCCTGTGGGAAACAATCGTAGGAGGTTGCAGATCAAAGCCGAGATGTGAGAAAATGTTTCCCGTTCTTAAGAACATTGTTCGAACCGCAAACAAAAAGGCAATAAAATCCCCAGCTAAGAGTTCTGATGTCCGGACAAAGACTCCGATAGAACAATGCCAAATCAATCTCCTCGTGGAAGAGAAATAGGAAGCTTCTGTTTGTGTTCAAACAGTGTGAGAGGGACAACATCAGAAGAAACTTCCCATACTGTTTGAAATGAAAAAAAAAATAAAGGAAGCAAAACCCCACTTCTTTGTTAATTTATTTTCCTATTAAATTGCTTTTTTGTTGTTGCTGTAGCAGACACTTGTTAAAAACTGAGGAAATGGGTGGCAGCAGCACCACTGCAATTCCTTCATTTGGCCGCATGAGGGCGACAAACACGTGGGATTTCTTCTGTTTCACTTCATTGAAAGCCAAATACACCCAACAATCAGCCTCTAGGCTGATTGTTGGGTGTATTGTTGGGCGCAGTTGGTAGAGCTGTTGCCTTGCATCAAGAAGGTTCTGGGTTCGATTCCCAGCCCCGGCCCTTCTGCATGGAGCTTGCATGTTCTCCCTGTGCATGCGTGGGTTTTCTCCGGGTTCTCCGGTTTCCTCCCACAGTCCAAAAACATGACTGTTAGGTTAATTGGTCTCTCCAAATTGTCCCTAGGTGTGCATGGTTGTTTGTCCTGTATGTCTCTGTGTTGCCCTGCGATGACTGGCAACCTGTCCAGGGCGAACCCCGCCTCTCGCCCGGAACGTCAGCTGGAGATTGGCACCAGCAACCCCTCCCCCCCCGACCCCCCCAAGGGACAAGGGTGCAAAGAAAATGGATGGATGGATGAATCAGCCTCTAAACCAGCGGTCCCGAACCTTTTCCTGTGAGGGCCACATAACCTTTCCCTTCTCTGGTGGGGGGCCAGAGTCAGTTTGTAACAGAAAAAGTGTGATGATTGTAGGAGTGCCTAATGTAAAAATGTATTGTTTTCCAGAAAGCAAAAGCATTCCCAGTTCTTCACAGAACAAGTCAGGAAATAAATAAGACTATTAATGAAATAAATAATAACCAAAACCCTCTCTGGGTTTTTCACAGAAAAAATCCAGGAAGGATTATAGTCCGTATTTTCCGAACTATGAGCTATAACCCACAACCCCATTTTTATTTTATTTTATTTTTAGAAAACCAGTAAACATACACAAATAAGCTGCAGATATCTCTGCCGCTCCAGGTTTTCCACATCGATGCATCAGCAGCAGAGGGGGGAAGACACCCAAAGTTTGAGTCATAACAGGTCAATTAAATATCACATTTATTAGGGTTGAAAAAGAAAAAGTTGCCAATATTAGATTTAGCTGAACTGATTACGGGAGTTTCCGATCGGTAACTGTAACAGTAAAAGTGCTGATCCTTCATGTCTGCAACTAGCATGTGCTAAATGAAAATGGGTACTTTCTTCTTCTTCTTCTTCTTCTTCTTCTTTAGATTTCAACAGCAGCGTGCATCCATTATTGTTGCATTACTGCCATCTACTGGATCCTAATATCTATACCTCAAATTCTCATAATGATCCCAGAATTTAAAAAAAAACGAAACATTTTCTTTTTCCCCTCAATGCTACTTAACTGATCAACATTCTCAAATTTCAATTCCCTATTAAAACCTAATTCCGTTTTAATGTAATTCTTCTTTTATTTTCAATTTTGACTTCCAATGGTATATAAAAAGAAATCTGAATGCTCTCTGGTATTGTTCAGGGGGCCGGACTAAATGTAGTAGCAGGCAGGATCCGGCCCGCGGGCCGTAGTTTGGGAACCACTGCTCTAAAACATACAGGAAGAGCTATATTGGAATGTGTTTGGGTTTGATTTTTGTTGTTATATTTAAGGTATGCAGGAAATGAACAAACAAATTCAGATGGATAAGTTAATTTATTGTTGTAATTCAGTTCAGCCATTTTTATTTATTATTAAAAAAAATATATGGAGACTTTACCCACCGACTGATACATTTCAAGTGTTTATTTCAGTCAGTTTTAATGAGTTTGACTGAGAGCTGTTCAAAACGCCACATTCTGGTTCTCTGAAAATGTGAATACAAATGGCAAAAAAAAAATTTTTTTTTTTAATAAAAAAAATATCAATTGTTGGAAAAAAATAAAGATGACCTGGGTCGTTATTTTAGTAAGGTGACATATGCACATAAACATGTTACATTACGTAAGCATCCTACGTACACAAAACATATTTTTGACACTAAAGGAGCCCCAAATTTTTCTACCTTTCCACTTTCATGGTGTCAATGAATGTCTGCTAGAACTGTCAGTGAAACGTGTTCCTCACTGTTTTGTTGTTGTCTTTTTTTTTAAAGTTTTCTGAGAAACTAAATTTTCCATTTCTTGCTTGAAATATACCACTGTGTGTGAAATTAATTTCATCGGTGTCTGCAAAAAATTTAATTTGAATTAAATTACTGAAATACACTGAATTTTGTTGGCTAGTCGTGTAGCAGAGAAACCGATCCGCTTCTTCTTCTTCTTCTTCTTCTTTTGATTTAATAGCGGTTGGCAAACAACTTATAGGTGCATTACCGCCACCTTCCAAACTGGAGTATAGATCAGATGTTCTAAAACTATA
>CAEGAF010181382.1:0-12249 GCA_903067075.1 Micropoecilia bifurca
TGATCCTCTGATTGGCTCAGCAATGTAACGTGATCCTCTGATTGGCTCAGCAATGTAACCTGATCCTCTGATTGGCTCAGCAATGTAACGTGATCCTCTGCAAAGCTGGGCGTCATCAGGACTTTACACAAGTGAGTCTTTACCTCAGAGGCTCCGCTGAACCCCTGGGGTTCATAGAACCAGGTTAAAACCACTGATCTAAATGATGATGGGATTAACGGGTCGTCATGGAGACAGTTTAACCCTTCGCTCCCAGATCATCACTTTAAACTCATCGGGGTTTTATGTTTGGACTAAATTCAAATAAAACTAGTTTCTACTTTTATTGGTTGGAGGTGATTTAAAGATCACATGAGACTGGAACCAGTTCTTAGTTTTTAATGGAGTCATTTCATCCTGACAGCAGCAGGTTTAATGGTTCCTGAACCGAGACGCATCCAGAATAACGATAATAATAATAATAATAATAATAATAATAATAATAACTGGAGAGGTTTAGGACTTTGAGATGAATTTGTTAAAAAGCTCGTTTTACTCATCGCCACAGCATGAATATGTCTCTAATAATATGAATATGTCTCCCATGTTGCTGCCAAAGGGTCAAAGGTCAAACCCAGGCCACCTGTAGAAAGTTTAGAGGAGAATCTCAGAGCAGATTCAGCCCAACGTCGGAGCGTAAAGCTCAACCCCAGAAGGTTAAAGGTCAATGCTTGACAAACTGAATAAAGGACAACATTCATGTTTGGAGGAAACCAAACATCAATATTTACCAATAATATAAATCTCTTCTAACGCCATGGAAACGATGGCAGAACTCGTCTGTTTCAGTTAAACTTCCCATAATCCTTTGCTGCACCGTCATCAGTCACATGACCAGCTTCTTCCTCTCCACAAACATCAGCCAGATGGAAACAAACTGGAGTTATTAATGTCAGCCTGGTCATTAATCGGACCAGTAGCAACATCTTGTCTGTCATCCTGAGTTTTGGTCCTAATCTGGGATAAATCAGCATCAGGCTGGTTTGTTCTGCAGAGATTCAGTCGCCGCAAGCAAAGAATCACATGATGATTAAAACACATTTGATTTATCTAATTTCTCTTTCCACTCAAACTGAACCATTAAAGTTTTGCGTCTTGTTTTGTGGGTCGTTTTGAATGAACTTCATAATTCATCTTATTTGTTGTTTATTTATTTTGGAGATTTCAAATGTCTTCCAGTTTGTTATAATTTAAAGTTTACTGATTGTTGATCATGTGATCCTGTGTTGTCATAGAAACCGTTTCTGTTTGTGTCCAATCAGGTGTCGACGCTGGACGGCGTCCTGGAGGTCAGGAACGAGCATTTCTGGACCGTCGGGTTCGGCTCTCTGGTAGGTGTGTGGTGATTGGACGGCTGGTGGGTCTGGGCGCGTTGTGATTGGACGGCTGAGCGGCGGGTCCAGAGGGCGGGACCAGAGGGCGGGTCCTTCAAACGGACCGTCCCTCTGGTTCCCGGATCCCTGAGGAAACGCAGCGGCGTCACAACGCTGAGTCGGTTCTGATGTCGCGGAGACAAAAGGTCCGATTACTCAGCAGAACCGCTCAGCTGGAGCCCATTTAACACGCAGAGCAGCTTCTCATGATGTCGGGTTCAGAACCTCCTGATGGAGAAACAGACTCAACTTTTACTGTCTGATGCATTAAAGTCCTTTTTGTTTTTAGGACCAAAATGAATTTTACTGGAAGAGAAACTGGATCGAAACCAGTTTCTCTGATTTATATAAAACCTCAGCAGACAGACGGTTGGTGCAGAAACAAGGTTTATTTTGTTCACTTTTTATTTACCAAAAATTTAAAGTTTTAAGAAAATATTTTGATTCTTTCAGCAAACTTTTTGTTTCTTCTAAAAACTTAAACTAGAAATAAAAAAAATTATGAAATAAAATGTCAGTTCACAAACTCTGAACAACAAACCCACAAACTGTAGAAGAATAAAATAGTTCAAAGATGATAAAACAGGTGAAATGTGCCAAACACCAGACAAACTAATGGATTTATTAGACATTCTGCCAAAAGTCTCAGTGATTTTGGAGCAAACTTTAAGAATTAAACATTATTTAAAAGTGATTTAAATTCATTGTTGGTGAGTATGAAGGTGAAAATAAAAATACCTCCAGATCTGCAGCAGTCAGACTCACTGCCAGAAAATAATGAGATAAAAAGATGTTTTGTGTAGAAAAAGCAGTAAAACTTAATCAGATGGAAGCAGGTGTCGGTGCGGCGGTGCGGTTCCCCTGCCGGCCTGCAGGGGGCGACACCTGCAGTGTTTACCTCTGTTTTCCCTGGTTTTGCGGTGCTGCTGTTGTCATGTGTGGCTGTTGTTGCCTGGCGCTAACGGAGCAGCTGTCCAAACCCATTTGACCCCCTGACTGCACTGCAGCCCCCCGGGCCGCCGCCCCCCCCCCCCTCTCTCTCTCTCTCTCTCTCTCTCGCCCCGCCCCCGATGGTCCCCATGAGGGGAGCGAGTTCTGGACACGGCGGCTGAAGGTCCACGTCGACCTTCAGCCGCCGGGTTGTCATGGAGACGGGCAGTTTCCCAGCCCGCCGGCTCGGTTCTGACCTCTGACCTCTGACCCCTCTGTGCTCAGGCTGGCTCCGCCCACGTCCGGATCCGGCGGGACGCCAACGAGCAGCTGGTTCTGGCTCACGTCACCAACCGGCTGCTGCCGCTCGTCGCCACGCTGACCGTCCAGATCTTCAAGGACGACTGGACGCGCCCCCTGCTGGGCGGCGTGCTGTGCCCCCCGGCCGCCGCCACGCCGCCGCCGCCGCCGGCCCCTGAGGGCCACGCCGCCTCCTTCCCTCCGGCTCTGTACGGCTCAGCGGGGGGCCAGGACTTGGACCCGCTGACCTCCACGCCCTCCAAGCCCAGCAGCCCCCCGCCTGAGTTCTCCTTCGACACGCCGGGCCGCAACGTGGCGCCGCTGGTGCTGCCCGCCCCGGGTCAGCAGGCCCACCGGCCCTACGGAGGCCTGGGACTTTCCTACGGGGCGCCGCCGCACGCCGGGGCGCCGGGGGCGGGGCCAGGGGCGGGGCCAGGGGCGGGGCGGGGCCTGGCGCTGCCGGGCCTGGGCGCCGGGTTCGGACTCCCCTCCTCCCACAGCTACAGGACTGCCTTTGTTGGCTCAACGCCGCCGCTCCGGTTCGGAACCAGCAACCCAGCGGCGCCTCAGTCCCAGTACAGACACAACCAGCCCTGACTGACCCACATCCTCCTCCAGACACCTGGAGGAAAAACTGCAGAGAAACATTCAGGATTATTTATTCAGGGGGAAACGGGACCAGCAGCATTCGGCTGCTAGCTGTTAGCTGCTAGATGCTAGCTGTTAGCTCCCAGTGCTAACTGGAACCACTGGGAGGAAAAACCAGTCTGGGTGTGACTGTAACAGTTCAAGCATCAGATAAATGCTTAAATCTAAATAAAAGCGTTTTATTTTGAAGGAGTTGGTGACATCACCATGTTGATTTCATCCTGATGAAGATCCAGGAAGGAAAACCAGGAATGAAATGATTCCAGATCTGAGAGGAAACTCGTGTTACAAACTTCTAATAAACCATCAGATCCAATTAAAATCAGAATTAAAATCAGAACAGTTGAGTTCAACTGAAACAGAACAAATGGGACACATTTTAATAAATATTTGGTTAATTTTGTAAAAAAAACACACATTTCAACTTATTAAACCCACTTTTTATCTTTAAACTTCTGAAACGGTAAATATAAAATGTTTTATACCAGAACTGGGATCTATGGATGTTTTTCTCTTCTTCTCCCTTTAATTGTTTCTATTTTACAGATTATTTGATCTGAAACTATTAAAAAGTGTCTGCTGATCAAAACCAAACTCTGAAAGTTTGATGGTTTAACTTTGGTTCACCTGCAGATGATGAGGATGATGAAGCCTCAGGAGCTGAACGGCCAGCAGGGGGCAGTAATGAGTCATCAGGAAGTAACTGAATCGTCCAACAGTGAAAATCTAATACAACACATTTCCATATCTTTAATTGGATCCTGTTGGGTTGTTTGTTTTCTCTATTTTCACAAATTTTCTCTTTTTCTTGAATAATAGAAAATGTATTTTCTTTGAAATCTCCACATTTGTGCAGGATTTTCACTCCATGCATATTAATATGGTGGATCTTTGATGTAATCAGGAAATGATGATCTGCAGCCAAATATTAAAAATATAAGTTCTGAAGGTTCAGGACAGGTTTCCATCCCGAACAGCAAAACCAAAATCTTTACAGTTTTACCAAAATGACAACTGAAATGAAGAAAACATTTTTAACTGAAATAAATGGAAACTTTCACTGGGACAATATTATAAAACTTAGTGAAATTATAACATCCTTCATCTTTATGAATTTATTTATTAGCATTTATTAACATGAACCAGAGCAGCCAGCAGTGACTGAATACAGTTTTTGAAAATGTTAATTTCTGTTGAGTTTATTATCCAATCGATGTAAAATTAGCTCCATATTTTCTGAATTTAAAAACTGAAACTGCTGCTGTAACTTATTAAAGCTAAATATTTAACTAGTAAAAACAAGCAAAAAATAAAAACTGACAACAACCAAACCTATCAGAACCAGCCGGTTCTGGGCTCTGAGGTTCTGGGTCAGTGACAGAAGAACCGTGTCGGATCTCAGCCCAGCATCATTACTGGGTCGACCCGGATGCCAAGCGGCGCCAACACAAAGCCTGAGAAACTCTGCAGCCCTGGCAGCGCCGAGTCGTTATGTTCTGGTTCTGCAGGTCGGCTGGACCCAGAAACTGTTTCTGACCCGATTCCTGCCAGGTGAACTGGTTCCTGAGAACCACTTAATGGGAACCAGTTTCCTGATGGGTCACTGGTTCAGTTGAACTGGATCCACTGAAGGAAAATCCCACCAGTGGATCTCATCCTTACAGCAGGTGGTTCAGTTTCACCAACAATTCAGCACAAAATAGTTTCCATTAATATCCAGATTGACCCAGTTTTCAGCAGAATGACCCGATTCAGGTTTACCACAAAACTAAAACTAAACACATTTTATTTTAGGTTTCAGCTTCATTAAAGTCTAAAATAAAAACATGTTAAATATCAGAATGTAACAAAAGGTGTTTAAGCTTCTGAACCTCAAATATTCAACAAACCCTCAACAGATTCCAGCCTGTTGGGATTCAATGAGCAACTGGAGAACTAAGTTCATCCTCACTGCTTCAGCTGATTATGAAATGATTTCTGATTAAAAGCAGGTTTGGCTGCTATAATCCAGGGCTGTATGACATCAGCAATGATGTCAGAGCAGCAACTGTTGCTGCCCAGCAGAACCAACTTGTTGCTGCCATCAAGTCCATCACGAATTTCTAAGGTTTTCAGAGTAAAATGTTCACATCTGGAGCAGAATGAAGGAAATAGTCAGGATACAGAACAACATACAACTGGTGCAAACCGTTTACACATGAATTATGGAAACGGAAAAAAATATACCAAAACATCAGCAAATATAAAGTCCTCCAGTCCACCAGGGGGAGCCTGGTGGAGGAATGTTACCTCTGTAAATATGCTGCTAACCTATGAAATCATAAAATACTTTTTCTTTATATCTCCAACTTTCTCCTGGACATCCTGTTGGATCACGACATCCTGTCTTTACTGTCTTTACTGTCTGGTCCCGTATGATTTGTTGGTTCCCTCCTAGTGGTCAGGAGGACTTGGAGCAAGTTTGGGGAGTTTTATACTTTCTGTTTTTGATATTTCAGGCATCTTTGCTACTGTGGTTGCAGCATTTTTTTTTTTTTTTTGCATTATTTTTTGTGTTTTGTATTTTGGAGTTTGTGTCATTCATGTGTTTTCAATGCATTTGCACCTGTTGCCCACTGTAGTGCTGGAGCGGTCTAGTCAAAGTCCAGCCCAAACCTAATCAAGCTTGAAAGGCTGTGGATGTTCAGGTAGCTGGAATAAACATGTGGGAACCTGAAACTCATAGAAAACTGAGAACTCAAACAATTTTACAAGAAATAAAACAACCAGGATGACATCATGAACCAGGTTTGTGCAGCAGGTTTGTGCAGCAGTTTAACACACACACACACACACACACACACACACACACACACACACACACACACACACACACACACACACACACACACAGCATCGCTGAGCCCGTTTTAAGTGCCCCATCTGAAGAATTTCATTTCCTCTCCAGCGGAGGATAATCTGTCCTGTGTTTCTGTTGTGAGGTTTTCTGAGGAGATTTTCAGTAAACAAAGCGGCGTTTTGCACCGGCAGCTTAGTGGAGCTCTGGATGTGCTGAGCAGCTCTAAGCCTCTGAAGTGAAACGGTTTCGTTCTGAATCTTTGGCCTTCACATCAGGCTGACTTCACCATTATTACCAAAGTACCAGGAGGAACTTCAGTAATCTGAGAAAATCCCCAGAACCTGATCTGAGCAGAACCTCAGCTGCTGGCTAACGCCGAAAATGACATCTGTTCACCTGAGGTCAGAGGTCAGGCCTGTAGATGTTTTATAAATGTGTCAAATGTTACTGTAAACCAGTAAAATAAAGCTTAACATGTTGTAGACTTACTGGTAAATGTATAAATAAGGCAGTTTATATGAAGATGATCTTTAATTTTACATTATTGACATCATAAAACAGATTTTTATGGTTCCTCTTATAGTTTCTCCAGGCCTCCCAACTTCTTCAAATTAAATGAAAATTGGTATAAATGCTGGTGCATAATTTTTTTTCAAAACAAAGATGTTTTGGATTAAAAAACATCACGTCAATAATTATCACAAGATATAATATACACAGAATCCATGGTTTGATGAATTTAAGAAAGATAGAGATATATGCTAGAAAGAAAATAAACAATAATACACAATAAATTAAAAGTAGAAATTAAAAATTTAATTAAAAAACGTTTTTGGAAAATATTTTATATAATTAGAAATAAATATATTTCTATTTTTTTATTGATAAATTTTAGTATTATTATCTGTTAGGTTACAAATTTCACAGCAGGGTTTCATTGTGAATGAAAAGTGTTGCATATGGTGATTAAACATGTTCAAAATGGACATTTTCAGCTGTTATACTTGAGATTTCAGATTTTTTTACAGGAGCCACTGATTGTATATTCAGCAATAATTCAGTTCACGGGACACATTTTGATGGGACTTTAAAAATAGTTCCTACATGACGTCACATCCCCCACATCCGGTGCTCCGCCGCCATCTTTTTTCCTGTTTTAATGATCTTTCGCCATCTTGAGAGTTAGGAAGCAGCTTTTACCTCGTTGTCCGCGATGGTTGGACGATGTTGGATTCAAGGAGGAAAAAATAGAGGCGA
Organism: Micropoecilia bifurca; assembly: GCA_903067075.1. Taxonomy (NCBI): domain Eukaryota; kingdom Metazoa; phylum Chordata; class Actinopteri; order Cyprinodontiformes; family Poeciliidae; genus Micropoecilia; species Micropoecilia bifurca. The sequence continues at coordinate 7,387 of CAEGAF010181382.1, forward strand.
TAAAACTTTGAAGGAAAGTTTTCATTGTGTCCCGGGAGGCGGGAAACTTTCCCGCTCAGCATCAGCTGGTTAATCTCCACAGGAAACGAGCCTCTAATACCGGATCTGATCGGTTCATTGGCGGTAAGGATATTTCACATGTTTCTAAAAATAACAAACTGTGATGCTGTTAGTTAATCTGAAGTGTATCGACCAGATTACTAAAAAATGGACTTTCTAGCTAAACCTGGAAGATCCATTTGCACAAACTATGAAAGGTAACTATAAAATATAGACGTGCAAACTTATTTATTCCTGCTACATCTACAGCAAAATCTTAATTACATTCAGAGTCCATAAGGCCTTCCTTTTGTCATTAATGATTATTATTATGATTGTTTCTAGCTTTTAGACATCCAGGGTGTGGAATAAAAAGAGCCTTTCTGACCACAAATTAACTTTATGAACTTAAAATCCAAACATCTACAGACAATTATGGTCACCACATCTAGTCACATCCTCCTCCTTAGTGTACGACTCAGAAAACACAAATAACTTGTTGACTATTTTTATAAGATGTTTTACTACTAGACTGTAATCTGGTTCTCCCAGAAAAACCTTTAAAATCTAATCTAAACTTCAGTAATGTTGCTCTTGTTTGTAGATGTTTACCAAGATGTTGCGTTTCCAAGGTGATAACATCTGGTTTAGTCTTGTAACTATCATTGGTAGTTTTAAGTGTTTTTGCAGTACATTTCCACCAACCCTGTTTAATCTGCATCAGTCCAAGTCCAGTCCGTCTGCGTAGAAAGTCCGGTTCTCTTTTTGGAGGTGTGAATGCGGAATCAACCTCTGACCCCAACTCTGGTCCACTTCTAAGTCATGGTCTGTTCAGTTTGAACTCTGGTTCAGTTTGAATGCACAAGCAAAAGTCCAGAAACTGCTCCAAAAGCAGGAAGTGCACTACAATGCATGGCATTCTGGGTAAATGTAACCAGAACAAATGCGTTAGCCTAGAGCTAGCGGGAAAAATGGCTCATGAACTTTAGCGAAAGGCTAAAGAGAAATCTGGCACTGCTCCATGATTGTCTTCATTTTTTGAAGAAGGAAGTGGCGTTCAGTTTCTTCTTCAGAGGTTTTTGTGTTGTTTCCTTCAGTGGTTGTCGGTGCACCGCCCCCACAGGCCAGGAGGGGAACAGGTTGCTCAAAGGGTTTGGTTGGTTTGTCTCAGTTCGATGAGAAAGAGAACCACAGCAGCTGGAGATGGAACAAACGTTGAAATGAACCGAGTGTATTTGACTGTCAAGTGTGAAAACACCGTTAGAGAAAGTCTGAATTATTTGTGGAGTTTAACAAAAGGCTTTGAGGCTCCCTTCAAGAAAACTGTGAGGAAAAGATGGACAAATGGTTGAAAGAAAGTTCTACATGTTTTGTTCAAATTTAGTCTGATTTCAACTTGGATTTCAGATATTGTTTGAATTTTTTCTTATTGATTTCTTGGACGTAGCGTCATCTCCTCTGTCAGCCAGCTGAGCACATCTTAAAGTTCTGCAGCCATGTGACAGTCCAAGGTCACCATCATGTCTGTGTCAGATGCTGAGTTTGGTTCTGTGTCTGTAATGAAAAGATGGACTGGTTCCAGTTGGGGTGATCGATAACCTGAGGTGAGGATGTGTTGGTTGTTTGAACTGGACCAGACCATCCAGTGGAGAACATGGAGTCCCTAAGTGACACCAGATTCCCTTCGCCCATCGAAGGCGGCGGTTTCATTCCTAACGTGTTCGTATCAAATGGCCTCACCCTCCCCAGGAACCAGCGGTGCTAAAACAGTGAAATTGCCGCGTTAATCTCCAGAGTGTGTTGTGTAACACTGGCAGGGAACGCTGCGTTCACACAGGCCGGATCACTGCATCTGTTTACTGCGACCTGCAGATTAAATCAGACCTCACACTTCAAATAAAGACTAATCCACCACAAAACACACACAAACACACACTGGTGCAGCATTAAAGGCAACATCCTAATCCACTGACCTGAAATAGCATTTAGGAGCAGCTGTAATCATGGAGATGCTGTGTCCGTCCTTCATCCACAGAAACTCACCGTCTGACAGAGACCGATAGGAGGAAAGCATGTGAGAAAGTGATTGGTTTGACGGAAAACAATGGTTTTCAGAAGAGATTTGTGTTTGTATACGTAGAGTACAGGAAACAAACAACCACTTGCCTTCACTTGAGCTGGCTGGAGTTTCAGGAAGCCATGTAATCTGGACAGCCATGATCTCAGACTCTGCATCAACAATCGACGAATGGAGCAGGACTTACGTTGGAGAACCTTTGTCCTATTTCAGCTACCTTCACATTAAAACTACGAATCCAGATGTTAACCTTATGTGGACATGTTTTCTTCTTCTCTTACAACCTCACAGATCTGTGCTTGATTTTGCACCTGTTCTCATCAGTTTGGTATTTGGTATTATTAAGGTAAATTAATGGAATTAGAACCCAGGATCTTCTGCTTGTGATGCTTTAGCCAAGCTAACACACAGCGTCTCTGGACAAGCTGGTACCCTGACCTGGTTCAACCGACACCCAGAACCTCCGATGTTACTGAACCATCCATCACTTGTCCATATTTATCCTTGGCTTTGTCAAAGGGAGGCATCTTGGGCAGGAGAGGACAACACAACACAGAGACGCACAGGACGGGCCAGTTGGGAGGAAGCAGGGGGAGCCTGGACAGAACCCACCATGGTTTCTGGAGTTCCCTACAGCCGGTGCATCATTGGCTTCAACGGTTCGTCTGAGACAAATTGGAGCAGAAATTTTAAACTGCTGTCATGATCTAGTATTAGCAGTTAGCATGGCTAGCGATCTCTATGTGTGTTACCCGAAGAGAATAGATCTGTACCTGAACTCTGAACAGGTTCCATAATGGAAAGGTTCCTCTTTCAGCCTTCCTGGTAGCTGCTAAAAGTCTCTCTCTCTCCCTGGCTGAGTAAACTCCACACCTGCCTCTGCTACGGTTCACTTTCCTGTTAAATCTCTTCCCACTATATGTGTTTCTGCTAACTTTTTTCGAATGTGATTCTCTTTGACTCCCATTTTGGGCCGTTGGTCTGGAAATCGTTTCTCAGACAAGAGGAAGAGAAAGAAACCGCCCGGCTGCAACGCCTGCTGATGGCAGGGATCGACGTTTCCTCAGTGGAGACGTTGGTGTGGAGGTCAGCTTAACACGAACACCTTGACCGGTGCTTTTTAATTTGAGGTCTCCTTCTAGTGACCCTCACACCAGTCAGAACCCGTCTGTCCCGCATCATCACACACTGACCCCCATGCTTCACTGAAAACATCTAGCAGGTGATGAGCAGAGCTACTACTAAACAAAGATTCAAAGCCCTTCATTCATGCTTTGGTTATTCTGGAGGTTCAGAAATTGTTCTGTACAAAACCCCGGGGTTTCAATACCCTCAATTATTTGGGTCATAATGGAACCACAGGGGCTGGAGGTGAAGGGTGTTAACACCAACATCAAATTAAATTATCTCCAGTGGTTTTGTTGGCATTCATGTAGCTGCTTCAAAGGTTTGTAGGTTTCATGTTATGGGATATTTCAACTGGAAACGGGTCAACTGGGGCCAGAACACAATGGAGGTGTTGATTAGTGTAAACAGAGAACTCGGCCCGGGAACACAAGAACCTGTCAGAACCCTTTAGATGCAGTTTGACAACTTTCAAACAGTGTTTTTACTGAGGGTGTCTGAGTCCAGCTGCTTGACCCCGAAGGTCTGAGACGGTTCCCAAGAACCTGGTCAGCCTCAGGAGATATTTTACTTTACGTCAACACAGATCATGTTTAATGGGTTTCTTGAGTGTTTTCGGTTTTTATGTTGAAACAAATGATTCAGGCTCAACTTCCCTAGAGTGAAACACATTAATGAGGAAGTTTAGAATAGATAAAGTTAATAAATCTTTATAAATAAGCAATTCCAGTCAGATCTGGTCCTGCTTAGGAGGCACTGGAGTAAAAATTAGACTGATGAAATGCTTTACACAGAAACTCGGACCAAGCAGGTTTTGTTCATCTTGGATCTGCAGCAGGGCTGATAATGCTAGTCTTTCCCCTTGGCTACAGCCTCCAGCTAGCAGAGCTACAAATAACTTCTTCTGGATGTAAATGATTACAGCTTTACGGTCAGTGCAACTGACTTCATATAGCAGTTCCCTCCACTGCCTTTAGAAACCAGCATTTATGGGAAGAAACCCTCCAAAGTCCAGGTTTCCGTCAGGCTGTGCTGGTTGCTGAGAGACGGAGGGAAGCTTTGAGTTTTTCAGGCTGCAGTTTAAATACAAAGCATGTCTGTGAAAGTGGAGCCATTTTCCCCCAACATCAGTTTATCCTCACAGAGCTGCAGACTGGGTTTGAGATGTCGGTACCTCATAACGTCAGGATGTAGGCAAACCGAGGATCTTCTGTTTACGAGACACTTTAACTATCCCAGCATGTTGTGGACGTCTGTTAACGGACCTGAGCAAGTCGACTGGACGTACAGAGGAAGGCTGAGTCTGGAGGCGCCGAGGGGTTTATTCATCCTCGTTTGGCTCAACTTGGTGGAAAGTTGGTGGCATGTCGAGATTAAAAAACAGAAACATTAGCCGTTAATAGTCTCAGCTGTTCTTCATCTCTCTGAATGCAGAACAATCATCTTCATAGATAAAAATACATATTTATCATTTCATAGTCAAATATTTAGTATTTTAACTAGGGCTGTAGTGATACAATAATCTCACAATACAATACATGATATTCTGCCCACAATACGATATATATTGCGATATTCAGCAAACAATACAATTCAATACACTTTTGCGATTTTCTGAAAGA
>CAEGAF010181395.1:0-25605 GCA_903067075.1 Micropoecilia bifurca
CGCACTTTCTCACTTTCTCGGTCTATAGTCCGACATTCGAGCGATGTGAATCCATTCCTCCCTCCCTGGCTCCTCCAGACCCCAGTCCCCCCTATAGCTCCGCCCCTGGCACCAATATAGCATTCCTGTTGTCACCACCAGCCTGAAATCCAGATATAAGTCAGATTCTTTTTCATTGCTTATGCCAAATCTTGATCTTGTGTGAGCCTGTGCAAACTGTGGCTTCAGTTTCCTGTTCGTAGCTGACAGCAGGTCTTCTAACAGACTCGTACGAAGAACAAATATGATTATCATTATCAAAATGCAACCAATCTAGCAGCTCCATGTAGCTGCTTGAAGGTCTCCTGCACCAACAGGAAGAACACTGAAATTGTTGAGAAGAGACGCTTGCAGATGTAGCTGACCGTCAGCCATAGAAAGGGAGCTTTCTGTTTGATAACTTTCACTCTCTGCTTGATTGCGAGACGCTACAGAAATTTTATTAAAACATAGGATATATCATTCTTCAAGACTTTAAACATAAACTATGCATTAGGTCCCTTGATAATTTTCTCATAGCTGCAACTATATTTGCAACGTTAGATTTATCATCAAGAAACTTATTTGGTTAATCTATGAAAGAAATGTCTTGGGCAAGGGTTAGCCGTTGTAGTTGGAAGTTACTGAAATTTAGCTTCACACAATCCTGAGTCGGTTCTGGTTTTTATTTGCTTGTTTGTTTGTTTCCATAATTCTGTTTTTTTTTATTATTATTATTGCATGGACGTTTTTACAATTTAGTATGTAAACTTCAGGTCATATTTGGTCACTTGTATCCAGTATAAATTCAGCCTTCCTTGTAGTTGTGACAGATTCAATAAAATATAAATATTAATTCTCTATCTCCATTTATTTATTTTTTCCCACTTATCAGAATGTGAGCATGGATATGCTTCAGCATATCCTGAAGAACAGATTGCACATCAACAAAAACATCGCAAATTCAAGAACAGGAAAGTGGACAATATGCACAACAGGTAACACTATTAACTTGACTATTGATTTGTTGCAAGATCCCCAATACTCATTATGTCATATTATCTTTGTTAATGACTGAATTATAGCAATTAACTTAAGTATGTTGGGTTTGGTGTTTGCACACAGTATTTCTACGCTGCTGTGGATCTGGTTTCTCTATCAATTAAATAATTGACAGTAAATGTTTTAATGCTTCCAACAGATCAGCACATAATGAGCTGGAAAAGAACAGGTGAGTGAAGCAAGGCCCTCTTAATGCACGTTTTAACTTTTGAGACAACCGCACTACAAACAAATCTAAATCTGATGCATGCTTAACACTTGTGCATGACAACGAGAATAAAACTTGTGAGAAAGGAGGAATAAATCAAAAATAAAAATTGACTTTCTTTCTTGTCTGCAAGTTTCATAATGGGAGCTCCAGGTGCACAAGCCCACAACGTTCCTTCCCTCAGCCACATTTGCATATCTTGGGCAAATGCTAAATACATCAGTCATATAATTTTAAAATAAGATGTGCTGCAGGACTGTAAATGAACTTATCGCCACAGCACCTTAAGGGAACTCGTATAAAGAAGAACTTTGTTGTTTCCGTACCGGATATCGGCGTGGATTTTTTTGCAAGGCAAACTAGAGCCCGGCCGCAGTGTAGCAACGCTGTTCCTCGATGACATGCAGACATTTCCCCAGTCAGCAAATGGGAAGCGTCCGTTTCCAGACAACAGGGTTCCTTCCTGGAAGATTTCCAGCTGTGAAAGCCGACTGCCGTTTGCTTTTGCTTCCCCCGTGACGTGGTTTCTGCTTTAAACGGGGAGCCAAGGAACACCAATCAACCTTTTATTCTGAACTTAAATCATCAGCCATACAAGTGTGTAAGAAGTGTAACCTTCAAAGAAAAAAGGGTGGGTGGGTGGGGGGGAACACCCTAAATGAAGATTCGGAAGAGATTACTCTAATTTACAAAATGGAGGCCAATGCAGATATGACATCATGATTTGACCTACATTTTATTCCATTATATGCAGCCATACTGAGAGTCCTTTTGCCAGTTATTGTGATCACTCAGACTGCAGAGGAGTCTCTGGATTGCACAGCAATCGATGACTTCAGCAATTTTGAGATCTCGACCCGCATTTATGCCTACATTTGAAACACAATTGATAACATTATAAAATAGCAATATTTCAAAGCCTCTTTCTTTCATTTGTTGTTTTTTTTTAGCGGTCACGTTCAGTGCAGGGAATGTAATGTACTCGTGCTCAGTCCCTGCAGAGAAATTACCTGAACAATGTCTCCTCCCACAGGCGAGCACATCTCCGCCTGTGTTTGGAGAGGTTGAAGTCACTCATCCCTCTGGGACCAGACTGCAGCCGGCACACCACACTGGGGCTGCTCAACAAGGCCAAAGCACACATCAAGGTGTGGTAGTGTGAGAGCTGTGGGAGAGGGGACTGCTGAAGGCTTCCCTCCCCAGCCCCCCTTTTTATGGGTGGCTTTTAGAAATGCTTCTCATGAGGGCGGCTTTGTTTTTGTTCAGGTTTCACCACAAAAGTAGTCGCTGGGTTATATAGGTTTTAGAAAAACTTCAGAAACAGTGAAAACACGTCGTTTTGGGTTATGAAAAGCATTTTAATGTCAGACAAATGTAGCTAGGGTAAAGCATTTTGTAACTTATTTCAAACTAACTGAAGCCTTTGTGAAAATCTAAATGCCCCTCAAAGTTTAACAAAGGATTATAATGCGTTGGCTGTGTCTAACCACGGTTTTAGGCAGCTGAGTTGTATTTCACTTGCCACACCCAGGCCTGATTACTGCCAGACTTCATGTGGAGTAAACATGAAGCCTAAAAGGCTTAAAAAGCAAAACAAAGAGAGAGAACACAAACAGTATCTAAAGCACTACAAGTCCTCTTTACCTCAGCTAATGTAAGTGTTCAGGATTAAACAAAAAGGAAGAGAGGAGGAAACTGGCATCATTGGAAAAGGTGCAGTTTGAAAACAGCTACTGACCAAAAATAACCCCAAGGCCTGTTTAATATTTGCCCAGAAAACATCTTGATTGTCCTCAAACTCAATGGTAGTGTTTGCAGCTGTCGCACATTCGCCCAATGTTCAGATGATGAATGATCCTTGAGATGTTCAAAGCTTGGGATATTGTTTTGTAATTTATATGGCTTTAAACTTTTCTCCAGCTTTCCTACTGACACTAACTTGATTTTCATAATGTAGTTTGTCCGCTAATATTTTCTGACACACAGATCAAGTCTATTTACTAACTTTTAAGGCAATTTATTTTGGCGCTATCTCGTGAAACATTTCCAATCGAACTAATTTGATTTTTGTAGCTCCAGCATTGACCTCTGGTATTAACACAGGCTAGCTTAGCGGGCCACAGCATCTAGGTAACACAAGACAGAGGAGTTAAATAACACCAAAAAATTAAACTTAAAGCGTCCAATATTTAACACAGCAAATATAAGTCAAATCATTTTTGAAGTGGAGTAGAGGTTGGAGGGAAGCCATATAAAAAAATACTATCCTGGCGACGGCCTACAAGAGTTCAACACCTAGAGGTGCAATAAGTGAGAAAGCTGCAATGTTTGCTGTTGACGTTGGATTTGTACAATTAAAAGTCCAGGGACCGAGGCTTTCTCAAAGTTACTGTAGTTTTATTTTTAGAACGTGAGGCTGTGTATTTAAAGGGTGGAGCAGGTGCAGCTGGCAGACGGCCATAAAGCCTGTGGGCATAAAAACAAAGCAAACCTAAATCAACAGCTGTTTTGCAGAGAGCAGTGATAAAAGCTCTTCTCTCTTGCACGAAGGCAATAACGTGGAAAGCGCTCTATTAGTTTTAGATGTTTGACACCTCTTTAACTTTAAATAAGTCTTTATTTAAACAGTAATATTGGTCTCTGCTGGGGTTCACCCCCCCCCCTGTGAATAGAAAATACCTTGATCATATCCACATTTTGTCATATTGGATTTATAAACTTCAATGTAGCCTACTGGGACTATTGTGTTATAGACAAACACAAAGTAGAGCATATTGGTTGTAAGGAAAATAAAATGGGCCTCTCAAAGGTTTTTGCAGAAAAAGAAATAAATAAAATGTTTAAAAAAATGATATATTTTTTTTATTAATTTGTCAATGAATAAAAATAAGGATGTCATAAAATTGTGCTTAAGTCACCATAGTTCAGATGAATAACTGATCCAGAAGTGATGCGCATGAATTACAAGCACTTTCTTTACATTTCTTAAACTACAACAGCTCTTTAATTAGAAATGAACATTCCTTTTTTCCTCTCTCTCTCTCTCTAAAGAAACTTGAAGAGGTAGAGCGAAGGAGTCAGCACCAACTGGAGACCTTAGAAAGGGAGCAGAGGCACCTACAGAGGCAGCTGGCTCTGCTGCAGTCTCATGGAGAAAGAGAGAGGGTCCGCACAGACAGCCTGGGCTCCCGCATGGACTCGGACCGCTCAGAGTCTGACAGAGGTCAGTGTCGCAATAAAACCCTTTACTTCCTTTTTTTTTTTTTTTTTTCAATGGTTGATTACTTATTGATTGTGATTTTTATTTTTTTCCTGGATGCAGAGGAAATTGAAGTGGACGTGGAAAGCACTGAGTTCTCCCATGGAGAAATGGACAGTGTTAGCACCAGTGGTGCAAGCGACCTGGACGACCACAGCAGCCGGCAGAGCTCAGCCAGTGACGAGGGCTACTCCACCTGCAGTCTGAAACTTGCCTTCTCTGCTTAGACAACCAGCCGATACCTACAATGAAGCTGCAATCTTTTTATGGCTTTCTCCCTTCAAAGTACCAGCCTAGAGCTCCGTTCTCCCTCGATCTTCATCAAACAAACCAGCCTCCCCCACATGAATAATCAAATATAACTCTTCCCAGAACCAGCCTTAAGTTCAGTAAACTCCCCTTCAAAATAATAATAATAATAAAGAAATAGCAGCAGCCTTCTCTCTACCTTCTCTCTACCACATTATTACAATAATACAACTTTGGTAATGTGCAACCGTTATCAAAACATCGTTCCCTTTACCTTTTGTAAGTTCAAGTGAACGTTTTAAAAAAGTCGATCCCATGGAGGACCGGTTATTTAACCAGTGTCAAACACTGAAGGAGGAACTCTGCTTTAAACAAGTTGATCTTTAAAAAAACAACAACCAGCAAATCCCAATCACCACTGGAAACATCTGCGCCATATGCCTTGATAAAAAAAAAGCCCTTTTTTTCCCCACTGGATAACACGTCCAGACAGCACTTCTTGTTAACATACAAGCCGGCAAGGGCTAAAATATAGCTTGCATTCCAAAATACGCTCCACAAGTCTGTTACTCACGCTTTAGGATCCACAAATCAATCCTTGATTTCATGTGGCATCCCTCTTCTTCAACAAAACAGTCCAATCAAGACACAGGCGGCGTGTAGTCCACCTGTTACTCCTAATATATTTTGCATGATTCTATTTATTTTTTATATATTTAATTGTACTTTAGTTGTGCTTGAATGGCAAACCTTTCATCACTGTTTTAAAGTGTCTGCCAAACTGACTTAGTAGGAAGCCCCATAAGAAGCATTTGCTGTGCTGAGTTTAACCCTTTGCTCAGTGTTTATATGCTTCCACACTGTGTGCAAATTCAATGAGTTTAGTCAGTAATAAGCTAATCTAGCACTTGTCCAAGCACAAAACTCAAGCAATAATGTCTAGTTTGATCATGTGTGTAACGTTGGCTGGGTTTGATAACTTTTTTCTCCCCCCATCCGTCCAATTGAAAATATGAGGATATACACTTGCTTTTGGTAGTAGAATCGGCGACTAATAATCAGCAGTAAAATGATTGTAATTGACTTGAAACGCTATGGTGCATGTGTTCTTGAATGTAGCCTTTCTAATATTGTAATGTATTTTGGATTGACAAGTCTCATACTATTAATAATAATAATGTTGGTAGCATGAACAGCAAGTGACAGAATATTGGTTTTGGTTTATACGTCAGTGTTTAATACTGTATTTTTTTTGTACTGTAGCTGAGAAAGGAAAAGTTGAATTTGTTGACATTTGAAGACTTTCCACTGAAATTCAGAATATATTTAATACTAAACTGCACAGCTGATTTGTTTCAACAATTGAAACCAAAAATAGATATTTCAATATGATCATTTATCTGCGTTCTTCTGAACAAAGTCCTAAGTAAATCACCACCAATTTGTGTCTTAACGTGGGGATTGTCCAACGCCTTGTCGTTGGAGATCGGTCCCCTACCCAGCGCGTTTGTGGAAACGAAAAAAAAAAAAAAAAAAAAAAAAAATGCACTATTTAAATAAAATGTCAATTATGTCGAGGCACAATGTTTTTTCTTATGCTTACCAAGCCGTCCAAGGTGACTTTTGTGCAAAATACCTGCTGCTGGTCCCCTGCTAACAATTTGTTACAACACCTGGAAACTATTCCTAGAATCTTAATAAAACCTTTAAAACACAAAAACATGCTTACATTGTGTTTTTTAAACTTCCAGTAAGGGCTTACGTGCAGTGCATCACAAATAATGCAATTAAAAAGGAAGTACGTAAGTAAAAATTAAAACTCACTTTTTCATTATAGTCACATTCCAAGCATTTATTTCTGTTAATTGTGATAGTTAATAAAACCCCAACATTCTGTTTCTCAGAAAATGAGATTAAGACTAATTTAAATAAAGGTTTCTTTTAAGTACTGAATTGCTATTGGCCAACATAAACGCAGACAAGCCTGCTGACTTGACAGTTGTCCAATAGAAGTTACTAAAATGTACCTTTGCCAGCAATTTTAAATCATGCCATTTGTTTACTGCTTTAACTGAAGTCAGGATTTTATTTTTGTTGGGCATCTCCACAAGGCTTCACGTTTTAGCTTAATTGTACTGTTTGAGTGTAAAAGCCTCTGCTGCCATCTGCAGGGTTGACAGCAACAATAGTACATTGAGAAAAAATAATAATTAAAAAATAACAAAACAAGAACATAAGGTTTATTTTACGCTTTTATATATGTACAGAAATTAAAATGTTAAGTAAGTCATTCCAAATTCTCAACATAATTAATAATCAGATATTATTGTTATTGATGAGAATTGAACAATCCAGCATCAAATGTACACATCTTAGAGATTTTGCCTCAAAAATAAGTACAAACAGCAAACTCCACAGGTTTTTCCACAACATACGTTCTTACGCAACAGGAGACTTTGTTCCAGTGGTGGAAAAAAATCCCTCATGTGAATCTTTTAGTTGAGCCTACGTAATATACAAGATAACTACAGCAATACTTTAAACACCGGTGTCCAACCAGTTCCTTTAAAAGCTTTCATTATAGGAGGGACTTTAATCATGTAGAAACACAACAAAAAGCACCGATACAACCAGTATACAGTGGATTATTATGTACAGAGTGTGCGAGGTCATTGTGGCATCAGATGTCTGACGTTGTATTTGGATGTGTCATTATACTGGGTCATAGGTTTGTCTGCAATGCCGCATGTTCCTACTCCAACCTTTCCATTTACACTTTCTGGTGATGCAAATATGCTTCTCTTTACCTACAAGGACATAAAAAACAAACTGGTTAGCTGGAAGAGAAAAAGAACAAAAACAATGAAGAGGTTAAAAATATCTTGCCTGTCCTTTCTTGTTCTTTGAGTAAGCTTTGTTGTTGAACTGTTGCCACTTAGACTTCTGATCCTCCCTCTCTTGCTCCAGCTCCTTCATCCTTTGTACCTTTTTCTGCGCTTTCTTCTTCTTATACTCTCGCTGCTCCGCTATTTGCTCTTTTCTAGAAAGTCGCACAAGATGAGAGAAAGTTGAAACAGCAAACTTCACACCAGAGATCGGAAACTGCAATTTATAAATTGACTTGAAGTGGTAGACCTGTAACAAAAGTACTAATGTAAAAAAAAATGAATTTGAAGACTTTAGGGCTGCAAGAAAGGATTTTATTTTTTGTTATTCAATATTAGAACTACATGAAAAGATACTAATAAAATTGCTGTGTTAAATAATAAACATTGTATTGCTTAGATACATCAAGTTTCTTTCAAATGTGCTTGATCATTTGTAGCAAAGGATGCATCAGACTTTTCTTTACAACTTCATATGGTGAAGAAATGATCTGTTGATAAAATTTTGGATTAACCAATAATAACTGGACAGCAAAACCCAAAACCGTGTTGTGACTGCTGCAGAAATAACAGGGGTTCAGATTCAATTCACATCCATTAATCTGCTTTGGCATTTTTTTATACGTAATTAAAACAAAAAAAAAATCTTAATCATTCGAAGACAAGAGATTGAAATAATGTTCGCACCCAAACTAATTAGCAAATAAAAATCAGCAGTAAAATGATTGTAATTCACTTGAAACGCTGTGGTGCATGTGTCTTGAATGTAGCATTTCTAATACTGCAATGTACTTTCAATTGACAAGTCTCATAATAATAATGTTGGTAACACAAACAGAATATTGGCTTTGACTTCAGTTTTTAATACTGTATCTTTTTTTTGTACTGTAGCAGAGAAAGGAATGGATGAGTACAACGTTCAACTCTGGCCGAGTCATTCTCTCCACTTGAGGCTCCACTTCCAGTTTATTGCTTTCTTAGGAGTCTTAATAGTCTGGACACCTCCATATTTGTCTGATCTTCTGTGTCCCCAACACTCCATCCACAGCAATTAATGTGCACAAATCAGCTGATAGTGGACATCCATAAATCTAGACTCAAATGCAAACTCAAAAACCTCCTGAGCCGCGGCGCCTGATCTGTGGACCAGGCTGCCTGGCACCTCAAGGAAAGGCTAGTGTGTCTTTTATCAAACCTAAACAAAACACTTCTTTGGTCAGAGGTGGAAAGACACAAAGTCATATCTTACTTATTTGGGGAAGCAGAATGTAAAGTGTCAGTGATGCTAGGCTTTCACAGATTTCAGTGTAGAAATACAAACAAAACAGGAAACATAACGAGTTTGTTCATTACCTTGACTTTGACTTTAAACCTCCGTCATCCTCAGATCGTTTCCCTTCCTCCATGACTTTGAGGTTCTGCAGAGGAATCAGTTCAGCATTCCCGTACTCTGTGAACGTAACAGCCGCAGTGCCGTTCTCTCTGTCTATCTCCTCAATCTCAGCTTCATACACCCTGTCAAAAGATCACATCTGTAAGCAGGTGAGTATGAGCCAAAGACTCAAGGGCTACTTAACAGTCAACGTTCAATAATTGCTCAGTAAGTACAAAATAATTCCATTTCAATCTTACAAACTCTAATTTCAATTTTAGAAAAAAAACTGCATTTTTTAATATCTCCCAACTATATACAGTTAAAAAGACACAGACTCTATAAATCAACAATGCGTTTCCTCAAGTTACACAAGAAGAATGAGTTGCATTTTATTCATTTCATATAATAATGTTTTCCAATGTCAAAATACAGTTTATAGGATATTCACACTGACTTAGGGTTTCTGAAATGTTACGATTACAATTCGTCTTCCTCAGTTTCCATTTACAGAACAGAACTACGAATAAAAATATTTTCGTGCATCCAATGAAGAAGGTGCTGCTTTATGGTGACACACATTACACTGCTGAGTCATTTGTTTATTTAAAAAGGATGCTGAAACTCACTGGCCATCGTTGCTCCACGTTGCCAAACATCGTTCACCCACTTTCCAGTTTATCTTCACTGGCACCGACACTGAGCCGCTGGTGCTGGAAGACCCATCAACGGGCTGCGAACTCAGGAGATCTTTAGTCAGATCGATGACTTCCTGCAAAAGAGCAAGAAAAAAAAGACAATAATTACAGGAACTAAGGTGCTCTTATTAGGTTAGGCAACATAATGACTTCCTACTTCCTCCCTTTCAAATGCTTCCATGTCATCAGTTATTTTTAGGGTACAGAATGTTTCATGTTAATACAATTCACCACGTCTATAGACTTGATCAAACTTATCAGACAAAGGTAAAAGTGTGTGTATTAAGGTAAACTGGAGATTTCAAAAGTTATAGCTTAGAATCTGTTCAATTGTGTAAACCTACAGGTTCAAATCATTTTAATGAAAAGTCACAGAGGCTCCTGGATTTAGTGGAGTTTTCTGTGGCTCAAAAGAGAAAAGATGTTCCAACTTGTTGCTCTGCCAGGCAGCTAGTTGAAAGAGAGCAACTTCATGCCATGAGATTGTCACACTGGCTGGTGTCTGTATGCAATTTTAGATTCTATAAATATAAAAACTTGGCAGAGTTTCTCTTAAATTGGATTTTCTGCACTGTATGCAATCCTGTCCTAAAAACTATGCATGTGTGGGGCTCACATGATTATATGGGGAAATTTTATTCATTTGCACAAATACTTATGTACATATCAAGATCACAAAGAACCGCAGTAAATAAGTCCATCAACACTATTTGCTTAAACATAGTTGATCATTTAACAATCATTTGAACTTTATTGATTACATGTTTCACAGACTTTGTGTAGCCTAATTTTTATTATACATTTGGTTATCTTATTGAAAGTACTTTGTCTTTTAAACCTACACAAAAAGAAGTTAGATTACACAAAAAGTTATGGTTTACACGCCAATAAAAAAGTGACAAATGCTTTGTAACTTTATTCAAAATTTCCTAATAAAAATAATGAAAAGGCAAACTTTTTAAGATTCATTTACTTAGTTTTCCTGTTTTCAGTCTCATGTTATAAACCTACTGCAAATATGTATAATCCTCAAAAAACATAGCAGTAAAGAAGAAGCAGAAAAATGCGAAGGAAGGATGACAAATATTGCGATTGTGGGGATGCAGAGAGCAAAGAATGTAGAACGAAAGGGAATAAGAATAGAAGGATAATGAACACGAGGATTCGTTATCATTGGGATGGAAGGAGGCGGACAAGACCGCATATCAACAAACACTGTGTTCCTAGTAAAAACTTTTTATAAATACTACAGTGAAAACAATTTTCGGATGAAGGGAGGAAACAAACCTGCAAGTCCTTTTGAAGTTTTAGGAGGTCTTCATTTTCTTGATCGGTTGATAAGGCAACTTCTACTTGCTGTAACTGAGCTTTGTAGCTGCTCAACTGTTTCACCAGATCTTCCGACATTTGTGCGCTAAAAAAAAAAGCAAAATGCGATGTTACCCAGTTTACTACGGGTAGCTGGTAAGAGGGTGTAGTATAGAATATGTTTATGACTAGACTACTAATCCCGCTTTATAAAAATCTGAATAAATTGATGTATAATGCGTCAACTAAAAAAAATTTACGTTAGCACAGGGCTAACACACTTAGCAAGGCCTTTTCTTCGACGTAGGTTTACCGTAACGAGGCTACCGCTAGCTAACAGCCACAGAGAAGAAACAACAAAAGCGGGGCTATGTGGGTCTTACCTTTGTTCTAGAACCCTTGTCTAATCAGCTGAACAATAAGTACGATTCAAAGTCGATTATTTTTTGTAAATAGCGGTTCTAATTTTAAAAATGTGCTCTTCTTCTGTGTATCTGTGAATAGCACACCGGAAACCAGTATAAATCCCATACGATGATACGGTGGTCTAGAGGCTCATCAGCGCCCCTATCGGTTAGACATGGCATCTTCAGTCTCTCTGACTTTCGACTGAAAAACCACATTTTCTTCCACATCATTTCTCCGAAAAACTAAAGTATATAAAACCCATTTTGTCATAACATTAAACATACTGCCAAAGTTATAATGAAATAGTTCAGATCAAAGAAAATATATTAGTTAGAATATCTTAATCGCAGTTTTCCAGTCTTCAAAATTACTGAGCTTGCAAAGAATTGAAAGAATATCACTCTTTAAATTATAGAAGCTGCTACAAATATATACTTGCAGCTGTAACTGCTGCAAAAGATGAGTTGCAGAGTACCATACATGCACATGACCGTCTTTAGATTTTCTCTTAAAAAGAAAATTGGAAAGTCATTTTCTTTCCACCTCACAAATATGAAATACTTTGTGTTAGTCTATCACATAAAATCCCATAGATGCTGAAGTTTGTACATACAAAGTGAAGAATATAAAAAAAGTCCAACAGATATGTGTACTCTAATGCAGCAAGGCTGAGATCAGCAACAACAGCTTCATTCACCCAGAATGTCACACATTGGACTGGAATGTGATGTAGAGGTGCTGCAAAAAACAAAATGAGTAAAAATGAATCGCTTATTATGTGCAGTGAAAAATAAGCAAAATTTTATAAATTCAGAGAAACTGTAGAAAAATTACATTATCAGATAAGAAGCACAATAAGAACAAGGTTCCTAAGAACCTAAAGTAAAATGACCCCATATGTGTATTCTTTCACCGAACACAAGTACCAGCTTTAAAATATAAGTTGTATCTGACTTACTTTATAAAAGTTTGGTATATTAATCAAACCCATTCACTGTGATTAATGCGGTTCTGCTCTGAAAACAAGATCAGATTAATCTGTGTCAGGTTGTATGTCAACAGTCTTCTCTATCTGGGGCCTAAGTGCTATTAGTGAAAACTGAATAATCCCCATCCTCTCTCCAAAGACAATTATTTTCATCTTTTTTTTCTTCTTCTTCTTTTTTTTTTACTTTCAATATATATGATTGGCTTATGACACAGAAGCTCAAAACGATAGCGTGTACTTGTACAACACTGTAATCTAATAGTGCACATAAATTGCTTCTATAAATCACCAACATAATTATCCTCAAAAATCAACCAATGACTTATGCGTCTGGAAGCAGCACCGAATCACTTTTTATGTCTTCAGCAGTTGAACTCCTCCCATTCCTGTTCTCACTGTAGTGGAGGCAGCATCACAGATCTCCAGCGTCAGATCAAGCCCACTGAAAACACGAGCTTCACTACAACTGCAACAGATGAAGAGACCTGCTTCAGTCAGGAATTGGGTGATTTATGATATGGCTTGCAGGGAGTTAAAATGTGTAGTTTTATTCATAAAGGTAGGTGGATTCATTTCTTATTACTACTACCAGCACAGAGTAAAAAAGAAAATTATGTAAAAGCTGGAATGCATTAAATCACTTTTAATAGATCTTGTCTCATTAACACAAAGAGATATTCATGGTTATTTTGTTTATACTTTTTTACTCTCAAGGGAGACACAAACTATTGACTTCTGCACCAATCTCAGCAAAATGAAGAGACCGTTTTCTGCTGCTGTTTTCCTTTAGAGAATCCCCCGAACAGGCAGTGGGTGAGCACAGTTTCTCCTCGGCTCGCAGTGAACGCAACTCAGACTATTATCTTGGAAGCCACGGCTCGTCCTTATGGGCTGCCTCAACCTCACCAGCAGAAACGAGACTCTGCCTGGCAAGCAGCCCTTCTCTGTGCAAACCTCGGTGATGCTCACCACCCTGGTGGGGATGCTCATTTTACTAACAGTGTTTGGCAACGTCATGGTAGTGATCGCTGTGATGACGAGCCGGGTCCTGAAGGCGCCTCAGAACTTGTTTTTGGTCTCTCTGGCGTGTGCAGACATTCTGGTTTCCACTTTAGTGATGCCCTTTTCCCTAGCAAACGAACTCATGGGTTACTGGTACTTTGGTACAGTGTGGTGTGAAATCCACCTGGCTTTGGATGTTCTCTTTTGCACTTCATCCATCGTTCACCTGTGCGCCATAAGCCTGGACAGGTACTGGTCTGTCACTAAAGCCATCGAGTACAACCTGAAACGGACGCCCCGCAGGATTAAATGCACAATCTGCCTGGTTTGGGTGCTTGCAGCCTTGATTTCATTCCCCCCGCTCATCACAATGACAAAGAAGGAGGGAGGAAAGGACAACCCTGCGTGCAAGATCAATGAGGTGAAATGGTATATCATATTCTCGAGCATTGCATCCTTCTTTGCACCCTGTGTCATCATGATTATGGTGTATGTCCGGATCTACCAGGTTGCCAAGAAAAGAACCAGAACCTCACCAGGAGAGCGGCAAAGAGAGAACGGCAACTTAGAGAACACCCAATTTGACATGGACCCCGGAGACAAGCAAGAAAAAGAAATGGATGAGCTGAAAGACGGGGAAGAGGTCTACGGGCTGGACGTGGAGGAAGAGCCGTCCTCCTCTGATGGGAATGAAAACCTCCTGTGTTCCCTGATGAAAAAGAGGAGCGGGAGAACACCCAAAGCGACTCAGGCGAAATCTAAAGAGACCTGTACGAAGGCAGAGGACCTGTCCTCTGCGAGGGCGAGTAAGTGGAAGGGAAGGCAGTACAGGGAGAGGCGCTTCACCTTCGTCCTGGCCGTGGTTGTGGGAGTGTTTGTTCTTTGCTGGTTCCCCTTTTTTTTCACCTACACGCTTGCAGCAGTTTGTGACACGTGCTGCATCCCAGAGACACTGTTCAAGACCTTCTTCTGGTTCGGCTACTGCAACAGCTCACTAAATCCGGTGATATACACCATATTCAATAAAGACTTCAGAAAATCATTCAAAAAAATCCTTTGCAAAAGAAACACAGGAGGTTTGTAATTTTAAAAAAAACGTGTATTATGCTTGATTTGCAATCTGTATTACAATGTTGCAGCATGCTAGTTTAGAGTTTTGATATTGTATAACTGTGACATTGTGGGTGGCTATTTATGAAAAATGTTACACATTAAATGTTCATGTTTATTATAATTATAATATTGTCTTGAAGATTACAAGTTTAAAACAACACAGATGCATCAAAACATGACTTATATGTGTGCATGTTACAATGGTATACATCTCCTAAAATTTCAAACTTTGTAAATAAACATAAGTTGGCACATTATTTATTTCTGACAACTGTATAATATCCCCACCGCGGTAGTGATTCAGTTAGGGAAATTAAATGCTAGAAAGATGCATGACAGACCTGTGACAGTTACATAAATCACCTCGTCAGAGCTGGTCCAAGACTGTACGGGGCCCTAATCATTTTAATTTGGGGCCTCATTTTTATTTAAACCCCCATCCGTCACAACACCATAAATCTGCTTTAAATTAGATTCAACAGCAATATGCTTTCACAGTTCACTAGCAAACCGACAATTAAATTGACTGTTTGTATTTATCTTGATTCTGACATCATTTGCTTCATATTGGGTATTAAAGTAAAACCTGAAAATACAGTAGGTTGCAAAACTTCAACATATTTTGTTAGGATTTTATTTATTTATTTATTTATTTTTGCATAATTGATAAGTGAGAGGAATAAAAAGTACAAATACAAATCTAAGAAAGTGTGGTGTGCCTTTTAACTCTGCTATGATGTTCATTTCTGAGGTGCAGCTGCAATGTTCCTGGCTCAAGTTGACCCAGGGATTTAAAAAAAAAATATGCACTAATGTCAGAATCCAAATTTTTTTCCAAAACATTTTTATATCTGATCAGTACTAACAATTTCAATCAATATTTACTGCAATGATGTTATTTACCGCTTAGAAATGAAGGCTGAATGAGAATAATTCACTTGTTTTTCACAAAAATTGAACTATTTTAATTTTTAATCTCCACTAGGGAAGCCTACACAGACAAGTCAACATCAAAGTTATATTTTTCCAATTTTTTTGTCAGTGTTCAGTTATTCACCTGGTGCTACGTGATCCAGTAACCGTGTCCAAGTTACCTACTCCCCCTTTGACAGTATTAAAGGATTTGTTTTCTGGTCCTTTCAGGTGATGATTTCAGCACTTTTGTGCAACCTACTCAAGAGGACAATATTTTTTCCCTTTTTATTAGGGCACTGTAAATTTCACAGATTACGTTTTGCCTCCTGAGACCATCTGCCATAGTAAGCACCGCCCTTGTACCCTAATTCTTCTCTGGAGATGCTAAAGCTGGTTTTCCAAAGAAAACCTACATAGTTTCTACATAGCTAGTGTTTGCATCACATGCTGCTCATATTATTATTATTATTATTATTATTATTATTATTATTATTATTATTATTATTATTATTATTATTATTATTATTATTAAATGGGTCAATTTGACCCTCAACATAACAGGAGGGTTAAGTTCCTCTCACTTCAAAATTGTAATTTTTTAAAAACATTCTTTAAAATTTGCTATTTGTGAACATTTGTAAAGACCATAAATTAAGAGAAATCTCAATAAAAGAACAACAAAAAAGAAAAATAAATAAAAATGCTAAGAGCCCTTGTACCTCCCATGCTACTTTTTTTGAGTTTCTGGGGTCAGCCCATTTCTTCAAGCAAGTCAGCGATTTTGCATTACAGCAGACATCTTTTTCTTTTTCTTTTTTCTTTTTAATGAGAAAACCTGAAACTGACAATTTCCTTGATGGTTTCCATGTTTTCCACCTTATATATTTTTAGAAATATATTACTTCTCGTTTTAATGCAAATGAATTTGGAAAGTAAGGCCTACTGTTGTTTATTTCAAGGTGCTGAAGTGAAAATATGCTTCACATATTTAACAGGCTGCAGTTGTTAAAAGTCTCTGTTGACATGATTAGCTGCGATGGTGTATGACAACAACATCGACGATTGTTCCAATGTTTAACCCCAATAAATGACTTTTTGGCTTCGGCATTAGATGTGACTCTGCTTTTATAATGAGACTTTGTCAAAGGAGCAGGAAAAAAAAATATCATTAGCTCCAATTATCTGCAGCATGATATGCAATGATTGTGGCAGCCAGGCAACTGAACGTCTTTCACTGTGAGGCCGAGAAAACAAGCGACATTGTAAATTTTCTGAAAACTATCGTACATGTCGTTTATTGGCTTTACAAACAAGTGTGCCCCCTCCTCACCCCCGAAGCAATCTGTACAGAGGAGGATGTTATCTCCACCCTACCAGCTAGCTCACTCCCTCATAACAAGCCCTAGAACAAGACAATTATACGAACAGAAAATGATCCCTGGGAGGGACGAGTAACACGACAGTATTGAACACAGTTTATCATGAAATATAGCCCCTCATATCAGGATATCATTAAATCCTCCCCTGGAGTCAAACAGAACTCACGCATGGATAGAAATATGAGCGTCTTCTGCAAATTACGCTGTGAGGTTAATATCCAGCAGCTTCTCAGTATTTTTTTTCGTTCTTTGAGTGTTATCAGTGTTCCCTGTCTCTTGTCCATTTTTGTGCACTTTTCATGCTGAAGGTTCTCATTCTTTGTGCTTTTATTCACTTAGTTAGCTTTTTAGGTTCAGATTGATTTTTTTTATAGTCAATCATTTGTTTGTAACTTACCAAACATTTTTTTAGTAATGTATTTTTTATTTATTTTTTACTACAAATAACTGAGAGGTTCCCAGGACTTGCTTTCTGGGATTCTGGTATCGTAAGATTCCCGTGGTTCAAAGGCTCAAAGGCTTAAAATACAACAAAATAGAATTTCCATAATATTCCATTATGAGAAAATAGTATTTGAGGTTTTGTGGCAAAGCCTAATCATGCAACATGGATGTATTTCTACAGCAGCATGAATAGATCATGCAGAAAAAAAGTAGACATTTGGTCTGCTTTTGGAACAAATTTAAGGAAGTATCTGCTTATGAGAGTCTTGAGTATTAACAATATGAAATATTTAGTATTACGAGGAATTTAAGAGAAATATATCTTGTTTGGTTCTGGCTCCTTACATATCAGTGTGTTTAGAAAAAAATAAAAACAAGCTGCTGTGATTTGTTTCTGAATGCCTCCTTTAATTAAAATGACTATTCTCTTGGAGTCTGCTGCACTGCTTGAACAGCTGCATTGCATAAATTACAATTTGAAGTGGCTCAACATCAAGCAATTGGGAGATTAAAATGCCAAAATGAACATTACTGTCTTCCCCAAAAAGATTAATGAAACAGTCGTAATATAAACGGACGCGCTCAGTTGGTCTGATCCAAACCACAATAACACTGGCATTATTTCAAGCCCTGCATGGTTTTAGGCTGTTTTTTTTGTCTCATGTCAAATTATAGTAACTTATGCAACTTATGTTTGGTTACAAACTACAAACTGCTGTTGCAATAGCTAAAGTACACATGAGTCCACTTTCACTGTTTGCTGAGACAATGATTAATTTCCTTCTGCAAAGACCGCAGACCATCACGATTTATGCCTATGATGGCTCAACTTGTAAAACTATCTTTAACACTTACTCACATTTGGAGTTCCCACAGCTTTCACACAGTTTCCCTGTCAGTCGTCTCCCTTTCATAGTTCTTTTCTACTCAATCTATATATTTTTTTAAAAAACTTTTTACACTCTAAGAAACAACACACTTTGTATCATTTTGCTAATAATGGGTCAAATTTGATCCAATGCAAATTAGCTTAATTTAGCTTGAAAAGGTTGCTTTGGTATACAAAAAAATCATCAGATTTGACCTTTCACCTACACATAATATACTTTTCTTCAAATTCCTTCAAAAATATCCTTGCAATCCCATTTGGATTAAACTCTTACTAAATGTGTTTTTGTTATGTTGACCATAGAAAGGAGTAGGCATTGTCACAACGGCAGCTAATGGGGATCCTGAGCAAACCAACAAAGAAAACAACACATATAACATTCTTCTTTTTTCTGCTAGTCATTGCTTAGATACTAATTTGTGCATTAAACCCTGGATGAGATATTGT
Organism: Micropoecilia bifurca; assembly: GCA_903067075.1. Classification (NCBI taxonomy): domain Eukaryota; kingdom Metazoa; phylum Chordata; class Actinopteri; order Cyprinodontiformes; family Poeciliidae; genus Micropoecilia; species Micropoecilia bifurca. Next base: position 18,645 of record CAEGAF010181395.1, read on the forward strand.
GTTTGTATTAAAAATAGACTGATCAAATGTTTGCCACCTCAAATGTGAAAACCATTTTAGTTATGATAATACATTTCTCTACAGTAATCAGTTACAGTAAACAACACCGTAATCTACTTCCTCTGTGCAATCGGACATGCCCACACACTTGTTAGACCACACCTCTGGCTGGAAGATTAGCCCGTTCTGAGGACTCCTGTGGTGCATGAATACAAGAGCTGGCTTGGACTGCCAATCTGGATAGAGAAGTTTGACTATATCATTACCACAGCCCACTGACATTATGATGAGCAGATTTTTTTTGTTTTTGTTTGTTCTATCTTCATGTTGTGGAAGAAGTCATTGAGAGGTTCAGAATGGAAATCGGTGTGGAATGAAGACGATCTTTCTAGCTTCTACTCCTGTCCAACAAACTGGATCATGATTTTTTTTTTTTGCCAGATGTTTGATTCAAACCTCCAAATCTTTGTCCTGACAGAAAAAAACCAAACCATTTGCGTTAAAGAAATCACCCATACGCTTTTTCTGTTTGCCACACTCTCAAAGAAGTAGTTAGAGAGCCATCAGATAAACAAGAGTTGTCTAGAAGCTCTAACAAGTTTAAATAAAAGCATGAGATGAATAGGCTGTTTTTAATTTAATGGTAAGTCATCTATTATTTATTAATCAGAATGCGCCAGGCTCACTGGGGTATATTAGATCTCCTCCATGATAAAGACACAAGATAATATAATTTGACTCTGAGGACTGCAAGCGGCAGGAAGACCCTGTAATGTTTCATATTTCTTCCATTCCCGAGGGTTTGCTGCTGCATATAAAATTAACAATTAACCCGGTTTTTAATTGTGTAAGACACCTGTGAAACTGGAGTTGTTGTTGTTGTTGTTGTTGTTTTATTTAGAAATAACAGACATCATAGTATGACTTCTAAAAGATAGATTTGGCTATCTCCCCCTCTACACCCCTAGACCCATAAAAAATACATGATTTGCATAATATTTTTTCTTTCACATTTTTCATTTACCATGCACTTGGCCTCTGTTAATTCACAAAGAAATCTTAATTCGCCTTAGGTCATCTTCTGATTGACAATAACCCATAACAGGCCCAGTGGAGACAGTGTACCCCAGTGCTTTCATGTATTTTTTTGCACCTCTGCATAATTTGAATATTTCCACAATCTTGAGCAGTTCTTACAAAACAGTTTCCCTGCAGGGATCAGCGAGGTTTTTCTGAATCTGATTAAATCTTCAAGGACTCCACAACCAAATGTTTCTTGTCTGCTTTGACTGGAGGCCACTCTTGATCTCCAGAAGAACAGCTCGGGGACCGGAGGACCTCACTGGGAATTAAAAGAGCCAGAATATGTGGATGGCATAGAATTTGGAATCAGAAATCAAACATCTCAGCATTTTAACAAGCCTGTAATATGCTAAATTAAAGGCTTTCAGTCTTGTTTTAGTTCGTTACGCAGATTTAAAAAGGACAGTTGTGTTCTCATGCTGCTATGGCTTCATCTTTGCTTTCTGCCCACAGTGCTTGTTTGGAAAAGTATGGCAAAATTACAAAGGCCACAGAGGTGATGTGGTTAAACAAACCTTAGTACCACATAATCCCCTCCTTATGTATAAATAAAAATAATGAACAAAACTCTACACTCCTATGTTATGAAGCTGCGGGGAGTTCTACCTACTACAAATGGCCACTAATTTCAGTAGAAAAAAACTGATTAAATAAGGTAAAACTGCATAATCCATGCAGGAGTTATTAGAGAAAATTATACAAGCTGAGTACTCTAGGTTAGTTACTTAGCATAAAATGGTATAAGCACAGGAAGGTGTCCATTTTATATATAGGAGAAACCAAACGACCTCCTGGGCAGCTGCGAATGTATTCTATTGTAATACTACGAGCCATAACACATTTCAATGACTCAAGAGCAAGGAGAAAATGGAGCAAGTTTTCCGAGAGGTGATGATCTACATGCATGTGAAGGCCAGACTGCCTTAATCCACAAAAAAACTCACAACTTCAACATCTTGAAATTAAATGAATCTTGATATGTTACAAAGCTAGCATATAGTTTTAACCAGTAGACACTTTACTAAAATATTCACTAACTAAACATGTAGTCAACAGATTATGATTAAGCAAAGCGGTATACAAAATCCAACCAAATCTGAAAGTTAAACTGAAAAGGATAACTAACATATTAGTATAATCCACGGATTGACCAAAATAAATAAATAAATAAATATTTACCTGGTGTAAATTTATTGACGAGTTGTCTATCTCATTATATCAGTCCTGCTAATATTATCATTTCCACTCTGTTTTCTCCTGGTGTTTTGCTCACAACATCCTCCCATATACGCACATGCATTTGAGGAGTGCCAGCATCCGATATACAAAGTCAACAAAAACATCAATTTCTATTTACTTTTAGCAAACTTCATCTATTCTCACCAGTCAACTGTTGGGGGGGGAGGGGGGGCTTTATAATTATTAGCAAATAATTATAAAGCCTTAAGAAAATGATGCAAGTTAATGTGCATTAGCATTCTGAGTAAGCGCTGCGTAAAACTACATTTGACAAATGGCAGCTGCTTCTGCAGTATTTTGGGGGGCTTCTTCCAGCAGCTTTGCATCTAAAACTTTGTTTATTCCAGTCTTATTTACACCCCTCTCATCCCCCACCCAACAGTTAAGACAATAACAAACACATTAACGAATATAAACTCTAAAATTAATATTTAATCAACAACTAACTTTGCTAAAACAACTGTGGAAGTTTTAAACCCCCCTTTATCCCTCCAGCTCAGATGTTTATCAACACTCGACCTCAAAAAAATAAGTTGTGACAGTTTGGAAAGTGCCAGTGAAGCAACAACTGTGAAGATCATGACACTGATGAGTCATTGCTGCCACCTTCAGACGGCTGAGTGGAACTGCAAGATTTCAACAAACCCGCGCAAAGAAATAAACCTGACATGAGCGAAGTTTTTTTTTTTCTATATTGCTACAGTGATAATTTACCAGATGTAAATCGTCTGTCTAATATGCATCCGTGATGCTTTAAACTTAACCGAAAGGGTATTCAGAAGGCGTAGATGTGACCCTGCGCATGCGCACCGTCTCTGATGTCACACTGGAACTCGGCGTGCGTTTAATACGTGCCCCCCTTTTTGGAGCCAATCCCAGTTCGGATAAACAAAATATTGCGTCACCGTTATTGTGCTAGTCGAGGCTCCAGCTAGTTGGGGACGTTTCGCCACCATTTCACCTACAATACGGGCCTTTAAAGCTGTGTTTCCGATTAAAGTTCGTCACACGGCGCAGCGCAAATGTCGCTCCAAAAGGACGCTTCGTCCGACGAGAGTCTGCAAGGTAAAGCACTGAAAGCTACTGATATATAATACATTATTAACGCGTTGCTGTCTGTATATTTAATGGCGTCCCCCCCCACACACACACACACACTCAGCGTGTGAACTGTTAGTTGTTCTGCTGTGCATTTCACCCTTCGTGGGAGTTGTTACCAACACGCCTAAAAAAAATAATTAAAAAAAAAAGGGTAACAACGAGCATTTATGTGTAGACACTGTTTATCCCAAGGTTCCTGGGTAGAGTTGCATTTCAGTGGAAGTGGCTCCCAAGGTAGCAGTCATGGAGGAAGCCAGGAGTTCATTCCCACGTCCATCCAGGAGGGGGACGTGGAGAAAATGCTCCTAGAGGCGCAACACGAGTCAGGCAGGAGCAGCTCCAAGGGAAGTTCCCAGTGCAACAGGTTGGTCTGCAAAATAAAAAAATAAAAAAATGAGCAAGAGTCAGTGCTGCTCTTTCAACGTTGGTTGTGCAACACCTATTACCCAAGAAGCTGCTGTTGGATGGGTGTGTTCACGTCTCTGTTGTGTGTTTTCTTCTCCGCTGCAGCCCACTCAGATCACAGACTCCCCTTCTTCTGTGGAGAGGCTCAGAGGGAAACAGCTCTCAGGTAGAATATGTTGGAAAGACTTAGTGTTTTTGTACATTTCCTGAAAAATGTATCAATGTTCCCTGATTTTTTTTGTTCACGTTCGACTAAAAAAATAGTTTTTAGAACCACCTTGTGCTGCAATTGCAATTGGAAGTCTTCTGCGGTACGTGACCGTCGGCTTTGCAAGTCTGCAGCCTGGGATTTTTGCCCATTTGTGTTTACAAAATAGCTCAACCCAAGTCAGATAGCATCTGAGCCAACTACTCCAGTCTCAAGTCTTTTAAAGCCTTTTAACTTCCACACCTACCATGTATTTAACTCCATCCATCTTGTCCATATCACCACAGCGGATGTTGCCTCTACCGTGCTTCACTTGGCCATGGTGTGTGTGTGTTCAAGGGAGGTGGAGAGTTAGTTCTCCACAGCACACATCAGTTTGCTTGCAGGCCAACAATTTTAAATTTGGTCTCATCGGACCAGAACTCCTGATTCCAAGTGCTTGTTGTGTCCCTTACATCGCTGGCGGTGAAGTTTAAACAAATCTTCTAATGTTTTTTTCTCTCTGCAAATGCAGACTTTCTGTTCTTTTTTAAAAAAAAATTATTGTTATAAAAGTCAGATTTGTGGTGTGGTGCCACACTCTTTCCATTCTCACATGATGGTCTATAATAAAACCAATTTCTGTGGTTATAACGTAACAAAATGTTCAAGCGGTGTAATAGAATATGGTACACATTTACAAGACTGTAGCAGCACTACGTTTGACATGTCAAAGCAGGAACAAGAAAATATGTCCTAATAACTCCAGCATTCCTGTATAGGGAGGTTCTTACTTGTGCATTCAGACTTAGTTTATGCAAGTGAACCAGCCTTAATACTACTAACGCTAATCTTGGGCTTCATAGCCATTGTACACCCTGAAAATCATCTATGTCGTTTTAAAACGCAGACGTGTTTCATCATTGCTGTCTATTTTTCCAGTCAGATGAAGACTTTCAAGAGAGAAGACGTGAAGTGGAGAGTCTGATGAAGAAAAATGCCGACTGGATTTGGGATTGGTCCAGTCGGCCCGAGAACAGTCCGCCAAAGTAAAGAGCTCTTTTTTTTTTAAACACAAATGTTTGAACATTTAGGGCAGCGTTTCCCAACCCTTGCCCTCAGGGCGCACTGCTCCGCATGTTTCCCTGCTTTAACACGCCTCATTCAACAAAAGCCTGGCAGTCGGCCGTCGATCGAAATCAGGTGTGTTGAAGAAGCAGGTAAACATCTAAATATAGCGGCGGTGTGCCTTGAGGAGCAGGTCTGAAAAACACTGACTATGTTCACTGAGGTGTGTAGACTGGCTGCTGTTATCAAGATATACAGAGGCTTTAGAAGTTTCAAAAAACATTCGAAACCCTTTGAGATTCCAAGAGAAGGTGACTGAGCAACAGCAATGAACGGATGCCATGAAAAGCGTTGCCATAACTGTAATGAACACCATATTAGCAGCTGGAGTGATCGTTACTTTTCAGTTTTAAATGAAGTCACTGTAGTCAAGGCTGTCGTAGTTTTAACTGCAAACACTCGGGGCTCTAACCTGAATTAGATTGCTTATATTTTCCCCCGTACTGTCATGTTTGTGTTTTGCTGACTTCACGGCTGTATCTGAGTGAGCACGGTCCTTCGCATGACATTAAACCAGAAATAGCTGATCTTTAATCTATGCAAAAAGACTGAAATATTAATGTGCTGCTCTGCAGGGAGTTCCTGCTGAAGTACCCCAAGCGCTCGACCTCGCTCAGCATACGGAACACCAGTGTCATGAAGAAGGGCGGCATCCTCTCCGCCGACTTTCTGAAGATGTTCCTTCCCTCGTTAATCATCTCTCACATTCTCGCTGTTGGCTTGGGGTAAGCGGTAGGATTTATATTCCGACTCTGGGAATGTCATGGAGCCTCATTAATTTTTACGCAGCACACAGGTGCATCTCAATAAATTTGAATATTACTGATAGGTTAATGAATTTCACAAATGGAATGCAAAAAGCTCAGCTCATATAACCTATAAATTTATTAGACGCAGACGAGTGCATTTCAAACATTATTTCTGTTAAATTCAATGGAAAGAAAATGACTTTCTTTAGGAAAACGTTGTGGTATGGCCTACACAATCATGAAAAGACTTCTGTCTTGATAGTTGTCCAGCAGTTACTTACACATCCAACAAGAAGAGTAAGCCATGAAAGGTAAGTTTTAAAAGCGCTACATCCAAACAGTTTATTAGGAAGTTGAGTGGAAGGAAAAAGTCTAGTAGGAATTGGTGCAAAAGCCACAGAGGTAATGGCTCCATTCAGAAAGTTGTAAAATCTCCCTGGTTCAAGTGCTGAGTGCACTGTAGTGTGCAGCTTATGGCCATATGTATCAGTGGGGTGAACATTTCTGTTTTGGAAAATTGTATTTTTGTCTCTTCAATGAAATCATTTTTTTAAAATTCCATTTTGGTTTTGTATTAACTGTAAGGCATAATCATTAAAATAAACAGAAATAACTAACTAAATTAACATTACGTTGAAACTATATCAGTTAATTTTTTTTGACATATTGAAATAAATAAACTTTTTGAATATATTCAATTTTATTTTTTAGATGCTCCTGTAATATTTCAACTTCATCATTTGTAAAGGACTACTTTAACATAAAAATGTTTCTCTGTTTTCAGGATATTTATTGGGAAGCGCCTCACTTCCCACAGCGCCTGCTGAGCGAGGTGCGTTTAGGGACGCCGCGTTACGACCAGCTTGGAATGCCTTATTAAATTGGGACCTGTGTCATGTGACCTGTGATTCTGACTTGATTGCCCGACGCCAGCATGAAGAGCCGAGGATCTGATTGATTGCCAAATATATTAATGTGTGTGAGAAAATGTGACAATAGCAGGAATTAACTTAAAATACTAAGGCACAACCCACATACTGAGGACTGAGTCCTCGCCGCGGCTGTCGCC
>CAEGAF010181397.1:0-30602 GCA_903067075.1 Micropoecilia bifurca
CAATTTCGCAACACCAAAACCGTGAGTGAAACAATGACTAGTGCAGATGCTATATATAGAACTCGGACCAATTTTTTTTATTATTAGACATCCATATTTGTAGTGAATGGAACAAATCATGTCCCGTTCAATGCCGGACGGATGGCAACATAACTATGGCATCTATTCTATGCACCTTATAATGCGGTGCGCCTTATATATGGAAAAAGTTTTAAAATAGGCCATTCTTTGAAGGTGCGCCTTATAATCCGGTGCGCCTTATAGTGCGGAAAATACGGTACATCATTTGTTTGTGTCTCTAGGTCGTCTGGATTTAATCTCACTGATTTCCTTACTACATACATGTGCCAGCAAACACATGTATGTGTTTGCTGGCAGTAATTTGTCCACATCAGGGTACGAAGGCAGACACGTTTGTGTAAGTTTTGCCTGTTCGTTTCCTGTTGCGGTCAGAATTCCTCGATTTTTATTTTCAACAAACATTGTGAGAGCTCAAAATGTTTGTGGGTACATTTGTGCCAAACTGGCCAGCCCTCGTCAGAAAAGCAGCGGTTCTAGCCGTTAGCCCTGCACAACCCAGTTCACCTCCGAGAACCGGAGTTGGCAGAATACAAGGTTCTGTTGCACAGACCACGGTTCAGGCAGCTGCTGCTGTAGCGCTGTGGAGAGCTGCCAGCAGCGATCGCAAACACAAACAAGATGTAAAGATGTGGCCTGTCAGAGATTTTCTGGGTTAGAGTGAAGTCGTCTCTTCGTTGTCCTCCGAACCGGAAATATCAATGTGGCGAAACATCTGGCCTCAAATGTTTTACAGACACAAATTTTATGAGTTTTGGTGTACGGTTCATCTGCTTGGTTAAACTTTTTGTTTTGGATGGACAGAATATATACATTTTTGCCTTAGTTTGGTTTATTTATCACATGCTTAATGAAAAGTAGAAGCTATATAATGCTTGGGTACAGATCATAAAGATCATGGGGTCGTCCTTTTATACTCAATTTGTAGCCAAAACCACGATTTTCAAAGGGTGAAATAAATGCTAGTTTAACTATTCTGTGACCTTCTTCTCTTACAGTCACTTAAACAAGACCAATACTATGTAACCTTCTTGGTCTGTGAATGTGTTTCCTGTCTAGATCAGGAGTCTGCTTCCTGTGCTTTTCGTGCTTTCAGTCTCGTTTTTCTTTCGTTTTCTGATGTGGAGTGTATTTCCTGACTCATTGTTGTGTTACCTTTTAATCTCTCTGCCTCTGCGTGTCACCGGCTCTTGATCTGTGTTTCTAAAGACATAACCTGGCTCGGTACCTCGGCTTTCCTTCCCTCTCTGCATGCCTCATCACCACTCTCCTCCATGCATGTAGCAGCAGCTCTGAGCAGAGTGCAATAAAACAAAGGCAGAGCCAGCAGAAATGCAGACAGCAGTTGTAGCTCAGGCTTTACTGATTCTGCACTCTTTCAACTCTTATCAATGACTTCAGTTGGCGGTGATGTTTGCTTTTTCTTTGTTTTAAATTTGGAGGAATGGTCATACTCCTTAACATACTGCCATGTTAAGAGTGCAATCAGTGGTGAATCATTTTTAGATTAAATGATCTCTGCTCTTTGCTTCTATCCTTCTCTAATTAATAAGCTGCGTGAAAGTTACAGTCTAGTGAGCATCACACACTCTCCACCTCCCAACCCCACCTCGTCTCAGGAAATGTTTACTCACACGCTTGCTCCACAGCGACGCTGCACAATAACACTTTTCCAGGGACACTTTGTTCGCTGGAACGCATGAACTGTACAGTACAAATTTAATAGACTGCTTTCTCGCGCCACAGAGTTCACTCTGTATGTATATCAGAGGTAAAATACTAACGCAGATTGGCATTAATCTGGTATGTCCTGCCAAATGCCCATTTGAGTGAAACACAACTGCCACAATTAAGCACATATTTAAACTGTTAATGTGGCATTAAGTGATTAAACCCATGTTATGCCTCTGTACTCCACAAAAAGACACAAACATTTAGAATCTTGTGTCTCCTACTGAAGCATTTTGTTGAAGATTACAGTGACTTGCAAAAGTTTTCCTTCTGAATTCCTCATGTTAAAACTACATGCATCAAGTTGTGGTTTTAGGTGACAGAAAAAAACTGAAATCTGTAAATCTCTTCAGTGTGAAGAGTTCATGTGAACATGGCTGGAGCTAAATACTGAGAATCTCTGAAAGAAAAACCTGAAAGAGGATTGAAATAGTGGGCAATGAGCCTAAAAATGCAACCAGCACTACGGTGGAATGGATTAAATCAAGGTATATTTATGTGTTAGAAGGATGCATTAAAAATTTAAACCTAAATCTGGTTGTTCACGCCTTTAGCTATCTAAAACCAAGACTTTGAGAGTAAGAAGACCAGGACTAAATCTATCTGAGACAGATAGATTTAGACCATTGATATTATCATAATAGTGTTCCAAACATATCAAGAAAAGTAAAAAAAAAAATTGAGTTGAAGACTTGGCTAGGAGATTCAGTCCAAGTTGGGGGGAAAAAAAAGATGCCAAAGTTGTGGACTTGATTGGAAAAAATGTGGTTTGGACGAGACCAAGATTTGAAAATATCTTCCCAAAACCAATCTGGAGTACCGCAGTATTACTGGATATAACTGACTGATCCTTTTCTTTTTTAGATCACCACCAAATTCGGCAGCTTTCTCATTTGCGTGCTAACTAATTATGATTTTCCTAGAACACAGAAAACCAGAGTACAAATATCTTGTGTTTCGCTGATTTCACACGCTGCAGCATTTTTCTCCAGAATTTGCTTTTAACCAAAGCGTTGGGTGATGAGCTTAACGAGAGCCGCTGCAGGAGAGCCAAGGATACCAGTGATGAATGCCGCCGAACAGTGAAGGAGACAAGTTTCTCACCTCTGTGACTCAGATTGCTGACTGTAGCAAAAGTCAGATGCATACACACACGTAGGCAGAGTGCTGTGTGTGTGTGTGTGTGTGTGTGTGTGTGTGTGTGTGTGTGTGTGTGTGTGTGTGTGTGTGTGTGTGTGTGTGTGTGGAGAGCTCATGGAAACAAAGACCATAATTATTCTTCTGTTTTTGTCAATCAGCTCAATTGGTCTCATGTTTTTTAAATTTATGTGTACGGATTCGGGCTTTCATGTCCATCTATTGTGGGCTTTTATTTCTTTTTTCTTTTTTTTCCTCCTCTGCATGAGTGGCTCGCTTCATCCATCAGCAGAGCCTCTCAGCCAGAACAGTAACTTTGAATGTTGCCCAGTCATCTGACTGGAGTTAGCCTCTGCAACAGTCGGGGATGGCAACTGCACTTAACCCACACAAAAACCAAGAACAATACCTCCTTTTTGCAGCTTTAAGTAGGAGGCACCCTGAGGAGGGGGGGGAGGGTCATGTTTTCTGATCCTCTGTGTCAGAGCGGAGTGCTCCCTCAGGCTCAGACACAAACACGTCGCAGTAAAACAAAGTATTTTCTTTGTGTCTGTCCCACACTTTATTTTAGGGAAGCTTTGGTCGAACAGGAGTTGATCATGATGAGTAGCATCAAGGTGTGCTTGGTGCTGTTCAGAGGCTACATAAATGTTTCCTAGATCTTTATCACTTAATTAAAAATAAGTTAATAAAATACAGTCATAGTAACATTTCTGTGTATTTGAAGCACAGATTTATAACTAAAAGGCGTTGGGAGTCCTAATAGTGTCTCCACAGCCGTGTTTCTGTTTCAATACGTTCGTGAGAGTTCAGTGTTGCTGTGACGTTCACAACTGTTAAACATTTTAAACACTCAAATGTGTGCAGAGAATCCAGCCATCCTCATTCACTTTTCTTCCTTCTTGTTTAACTTTTTAAAAATATTTTTTACCTTCTTGTTGTGTTTTTCAGCTCAGAACGTGACGGTGGAGGAGATCCTCTCTTCCTACAAGCAGGCCTGTCAGAAACTCAACTGTAAACCTATCCCCAAAGTGCTCAAACAAATACAGGTAAGAAGCGACAAATGGACATTTAGTGAAGGGTTTGCTGGGCTTTTTATGTACAAATGTTTACTGAATAAATTCTAAATGGAGGCGAAAAAAATCAAAAGGCTTTAGTTCAACTAACTTATCTTGTTGCTTGTTCCTCACCTACCACTAGTAACCTATTTTTTTTATTATTTTGTGAACTGTTCACCTTTGTTTTTTCCAGTCCTTCACGCTGCAGATGGAGCTGCAATAAAATGAGCTTTTCCTTGGAAACATAATGAGCTCAAACATCTAATCTTGCTCTGTAGGTTGTTTTGCATGTGATCATGTCCAGCTGGATCTGCTTTGTGCAATTGTCACAGGCAAAAATCATTCATGGTGAGCGAATCAAAAGAAACTCTTCAGTCAACCAAGAGCAGATCTAGACCCAGGACAACCAATAACAAATATGAGGCGGCATCAGAAAATGTTGGCTGACTTTTTTTTAATCCGTAATAAACCCAAAAAGATCCCCACATGGAAGTCGATCCACTAACACCTCAGAACTTGTGAGCTTTCAGAGCATCAGCTGGGATTGCGGAAACATGAGAAGCCATACATGTGTGACTGAACTCTGTCTCAGAAACTTCATACAAACCGTCCAAATGCATGGAGCTCTTTTAATCCAAGCTAAGTTGCAATCCTCACAACCATGTTATTACCAGAATCAGATTCTGCTCATCAGCATATTCCTCAGGACAGATGGATGCTTCATCACCATCCAGAGGTCCTGCTCTTTACTCGCCTACATTAGAGGTTTAACATCTCTGCAGGATCCTATGAAAGCTGTTCTGTTTTTGGAGACAAACCCGCACAACCTGGCATCTCCCTGCAGTCGGTGTGACATGGAAAATCAGTTTTATTCATGAAATCCATCAACAATAAGAACTCTAAGCACATCAACTCTTATACCAAAGAATGACTTCATAAGATGCTCCATAAGATGTGTGTATTCCTCATTGAATTTTTTTGTTGTTTTAGTAGTTCTCATAAAATTACAACTTTATCCTGTTAGTCTTATAAATATATTTTCCTCATTAAAATAGTTAAGCTTTAGCCTGGCCCTAATATTCTGTTGTAGCATTGACCTGAATTCAAACTCTAAATACTTGCAAGCTGTAAAACATGTTTGTCAAACAAGATGGCGACCGTAGGTGTGCTGACATCACACTGAACTTTGAAAACCCAAGATGAGCGTGGGAGTGAAAAAAATCCCAATTTTTCCAAAAATTTAATCTCCGCAAAGCATAAAATGTGAATAATTGATCACATCTATTCATCACTGAGCTCAAGATTGCATTGTACAGTTTTTAAAGTCAGACGCTGTAAATTGGCCTTTACAGTCCCACATGGGGACCGCCATCCCAGTCCTCCCAGTCCTAGTGTTTCTGTATCATACAGTCAGTTTTTACACAGGTAGCAGGATACTCTTTTCTTTTTTTTAAACTGTTTGATGAATGCAGTTTTACTAGTCTGTGACGAAAACAGCATATTATAAAACACCAGTAAATAAATTGACAGAACTGAGGGTTTTAAAAACAAGAATAAAACAAAAGGCAGTCATCAGGGCCAGTTGTTTGTTTTATAGTTTCTTGGTGGCAGACTTAAGTCTCGTCATGTCAGACCTTCGGCTCTTCATCTTTCTCCAAGGAAGCCTAAAGTATCGGTATTGTTCTGCAGATATTCTGCCTTTGTGTGTGACCTGACACACAAACTTCATTTCTATTACTGTAGTTGGAGTTTCCGTATTTGGGAGTTGTTTCCTCTGAATGTCAGATGTGTTTTTGTAACAGCGCTAGAGGAAATGGGGAATATATAGCCAGCCTGAGGGGGGAAAAATACTTGTCTTTCAGTAATTTATATCACGCTGGAAATTTGACAATTAGTCCTGAAGTGTGTAAATGTACTCCCACAATATACCCATGTAATTTTATTTAATTTTATTTTTTTTACAACAGCAGCGTAGCGCATTAATGAGAATATCCACACGAGGCCGAGATCCCAGACTCTCAGCTGACTGGTTTCCTCGCAGCACGGAACATATTTTCATCTGGACCTCTTTCTTGTTTGACACCATCATTCAAAAAGCCTGTCGTGACAAATGTGCAAAGCCCGTAAAGCAGGGACAGTAAACGGTTTACAGTGCATGCTCTGCAGTGGCACAACAATCAGGAGGAATTAATAATGCATCCCTGCTCCCAAGCTCAGCACTCACATCTCCTGTGGGGGTAGTAAACACCGCGTCCCCAGAGTCTGACAGGAGGTAAATTGATTTAGTAAAAACACAAAGAGAACGGCAGGAAACCCACAAGTTTGGAAACGTGCCACGACTGGGTTTTCAGGGTTTGAAAATGTCCACCTTAATTATTAGAGAAAGTAAATTCAAAGTCCAAATCCTCTTAACTTATTAAAATGCTGTCATCAACAACAGCTGCATCTTGAGTTTCAGTCACATCCAGTGTCCGATGTTGACTGTCGCGGTTTCATTTTTATGGTCTACCAGCAGAGCTCCTGTCCGGTAAAGAGACCATCCATTTCTGCTGAGTCATCCTTGCGGTAACTGGTCACATAAGCATGACTGGCCAGTGAGAGGCGTTTGGCAAGAGCTGCTCAGCTATTTACTGTTTTCTTTTTCACTCTAAATGCTTTCTTTATTAAGTACTGCTGGATTGCTCATGTGGCGACCTGCCAGTTGTCTTACAGGTGATTTTCCATATTGCCATTGGCGCGTGCATGTGTGTGTGCGAGTGTGTGCGTGTGTATGTGAGACTATTTAGTAGCTGCATGTTGAATGCCTGCTGCACAGTTCCTCCCACTGGGATCCTAAAACTTGGACACTTGGTAGCTTTGTGTCACATTTCTCTTGATTGCATTTTCCATCTGCAGCAAGAGGGTTTTTCCGTTATTTTTTAGATGCTTGTTTGTGTAGACATATGCTACAATCCTGTTGCTGTAAAGAAAAAAAAACTGACAAATGTTTGTAAATGAGATGTAAAATTATAGGCTGCTTTCAGCTTTTTAATGTACAGATAAACATGCAGGCCTTCTTTACATGCAGGCCTTCTTTACTGTCTTAAGTCCTTTATCATTTACAAGCTGCATATCAGAGCTATATGTTAGAGGATATGTTATTTATTTTGCAGAACATCCACTGTGTATGTTGAAAGCGAAAGAGGGTAGTAAATACACTCGTATGTTAATACGGTAAGCATTGCATCATGCAGTTTAATGTGGCTTTTTGGACGAATTAGTTTTTTTTTATTTTAAACTGGCTGCAGTTAATTTTCATGTCTGAAGAATGACATTTGTGATCGACTAAAATACATTTTAGGCTACTTAAAAATCTGCTTTGTAGACATTGTTACTTTTTGCTGTAACACTGTTACAGCAAAAAAGCTCCGTTTGCTAACTTTTATAAAAATATATTCCTTTTTCTTTTACGTATTTATTAAAACTTTAAGTATGTCGAGACAGATAATCAGGGGAAAATTGAGCTATTCTCCTTCTTCCTTATGGTCCTGCTGCCATCTGTAGAAATACACTTCTCCTGGTCAGAAATGGCCAATCAGAGCCAGATTGGCCATTTTAGTCGATGACATTTGTGATCGACTAAAATACATTTTAGGCTACTTAAAAATCTGCTTTGTAGACATTGTTACTTTTTGCTGTAACACTGTTACAGCAAAAAAGCTCCGTTTGCTAACTTTTATAAAAATATATTCCTTTTTCTTTTACGTATTTATTAAAACTTTAAGTATGTCGAGACAGATAATCAGGGGAAAATTGAGCTATTCTTCTTCCTTATGGTCCTGCTGCCATCTGTAGAAATACACTTCTCCTGGTCAGAAATGGCCAATCAGAGCCAGAAGGAGGGTCTTAGTGCTCTCAATCAAGCTCTCACCCACAGCCGTGAATGCATAAGCTAATTAGTATGGCTACAGACGACAGATAAACAGTTTTTCTGTAAAGGTGAGTTGTTTCTCTGCCATTTGCACAGCTGCGGCAAACAGCAGTTTTGAGCTTTTACACAATAGCTTGCTGTTTCCACCCAGCAGCGCATACACCAAAATGATTGACACTAGTAAGACCTTCCTCCTGACTGACTGATTGTTTCTGACATTTTTGGGAATGGCAGAGGAGTTTGGTTTTTTTGTTTTATTTTTCTGACAAATTATGTACTCTGTGTTATAATGTCATAACATAGTGACAGTTTTGTTTAAATGTTTATGTAACTGTAACATAGTGACAGTTGTAGTAAATATGAAAAAATATTTGCATAAAAGCTATATGCTGTAGCTTTAATATGCTGTCCAGTTTAACATGTATACCAGGTTTCTACATAAGGGTAGAAAAGTGTTTCTCCTGTTTAAATAAGTAAACAAAAAGAGAATTGTAAAAATATTTACATTTAATTAACAATTCTCAATCTAATTTTGTAAAGGTTGTATGTATCCTTCTCTTTGCTCGTCCATCCATACACGCACCTTTCCCTCCTTCACATTCTATGTTTATATTGTGACCACCTTTGGAAATATCTATCCAAAGTCACTGTGAATTTTGTAACATTAAAAATATGTCTAAACTCTGCACATAGCAACAATGAGAAATGAAAATGGTCAGAAATTAAAATGCTCAGTCTTTGAAAGTCCACCCACAGCACAAACACTCATGAAGTGATCCATGATGTGTCATGCTTTATTTTGGGTTCTGGCAGAGCTTAGAGAGAGGAACTTGCTCTGATCTGGTGAGCGTTCCCGACATGTGCCCATTTTCATCGTACGTAAGCACAGACCTAATGAAAAATTCCCTAAGAAATCTGTCTCCTTCCCTCAACAGAGTCTAGTTTGATTTCACAAAATGTCACCAGAGACCATTAATGCTCATGTCTGTTTCTCCCTTGAATACACAAATTCTGTTATCTCAAGTATTTCATGTTGCTCTGTTAGTGCAACGATGGCTCAGCTTCTTGCATGTGGTATTTGTACCATAACATAATGTTTTTGAAACCAGCCGAGTCATGCAAGAGGCCATGAACTCTGTCATCGTTACATTCAGCCACAGCAGTGAGGCACTAGGGCAGGGGTTGCAGAGTTCACCCTGAATTGGACGGGGCAGTCATCTAGAGACTGAGATTTGCAGGTGCATAGTTTTGAGGGCAGCATGTTGTGTGTTTTCGTGTTTGTGTGGGATGGTTGGATGTTTTACCAAGCCAGTAGGTTAAATACCAGCCTTCAATCTGTGGTGCCATTGCAGCCAGTCAGTGGGTCAAGGTCAAGGAGCTCTGGATGTGAAAATTTGAAGAATTATTTTTTGCAGTCAAGAGGCTGGTTTCATGTGGGAATCAGCAGGTACAGCACACCGCCTCTAAAACCCTCATTACGTTTATGTTTCACAGGATCAAAGCCAGGCTGAGCCCAGCAGCAGGAATAATTTTAATTTTATTTCAGTTCGCTGTGATGAAGTGTTTGCATGTCCAATTAGAAAGAATTATATACATTAAATTCATGTCTGTGTGCTGGACGACATAGCCAAAAAACATACCACAATATAGTCGCTTCATATTGGTCGATGTCGGTTAATTATTGATTTTTTTTGTTTGTTTGTTTTAAATATTTGAAATTCTGCCAAACTGGTGGCGTGACCTTTCCTGTTTTATCCACAATTTTCACTCCACTCCGTTGTTTATTTTTATTTTTAAGCACTTATGAGACACGATGGTAAAACCTGAAACTGCTGCCGTGCAAGTTACTTAGCAGATTGTTGCTAGGCAACCAAAGAGTGAGGCAGTTAGTTAGTTGAGGCAAATTACCAAGCTTAGCTTGATCAGCTAAAATCTTTTTCTCTGCCTACATCCATCAGAATCTGTACAGTTCCTGGTTGGGATATATATTGATACTGGGGCTCTACATATTTAAAAAAG
Source organism: Micropoecilia bifurca (assembly GCA_903067075.1). NCBI lineage: Eukaryota > Metazoa > Chordata > Actinopteri > Cyprinodontiformes > Poeciliidae > Micropoecilia > Micropoecilia bifurca. Next base: position 9,934 of record CAEGAF010181397.1, read on the forward strand.
TTTGTTTAAAAAAATTTGATTTACCATACATCGTTGAAATGGTGTTTATATCAGAGATCTTAGCATATTGTTTATTGAGATTGGAGAATGTTTATGTCCACAGTAGTTAAGGATAAAATGGTTTGTTTTAGGGCTACACAATGTGTTGCAACTATACAGTCATAGCATTATCATTGTGTTCAGTTTTCATTTTGTGAAGGAGACTATTTGGAGCCCAATAATTGTTGACTAATATATTCCATGTGTAACGAACAAACATTTACATGCAAATGTCATATTTAATCCGTTGGACAGTCTCACGGTAGCAGATGCTCACATTGGACACAAGTGGATCTGTGCAAAAGGTCACTGAGTGATGGAAACACAGATGAGAACAAAAAGAAAGAATAAATTAGGTTGCACTAGTTTGTTTCCAGGAATAATAATAAAGATTGGGTACCAAATGGTAAAGCTGAATTGATCCATTGTGGTTCTGCTTTGATTTCGTCAGTATTTGTTTTATTGTCGACACCCGTTGGTGTAAAGAAGGTAGTTATTGTTTTTTTTAGTTTGGGCAAAGATGTTTCACCTCAAATTGAGAATAAAATAATTTTTGAAGAAATAAATGGCACTCTAATCAAGGCCTAAAGCAGCATTTTCCTTTAAAAGGTGTTAGGTTTTGCTTTCATGTTGACTGTACATTTTGGTCAAAATGTCCCTCAGGGCTGCATCAAATCCTGAAATTGAGAGATGCTTCTCCTTTTTTACTCTACAACCCATTTTTATAGGTTTTCACAGCATTACTTTGTGGGTTGAAGTTTAGTTTCGCTTTCGCATTGTTGTTGCTGTTCCTGTTTAAAGACTCCTCAAGCTGTGTCTAAACTGTCCAAAGCTGAAGCTGAGGAATGCCACCCTTAGTCTCCATATAAGTCATGTTCTTCTAATGGGAAACTTTTCATCTTATAGTCGCCAAAAGATAGTTAATACTACCTTCCTCTACTTTTCTTTCTTCTTCTTTTTTTTTTGCGATAAAGCAGCAGATACAGAGACTTTAAGGCGTATGATTTATAAGAACACAGCAGAGAAAAGGAAATGGTCTGTCCTGAATATCCCACCTGTACTGACCAATGACATCGCTCCGCCAGCGACACGCTGTTCCTTTTAAACTTGCGATCATTGGGACTCAGTCAGCAGCTTCAGCCGCCTTGAAACCAATGTTTGTACCGAAGGGTTATCTCAGTTTGCACAAGATCTGTGATGCAAACTGCTCATACAGATTTTATTAAATTTCCTCTAATGTGACGTGAAAGTTTCATCATGTGAAAAGCAAAGTCTGCTGCAGACTGATGGACAAAACGAACTCGTTCTGACCACGTTTTCTTTCTGTTTCTGTAGGAACTGAAAGACCTGACTCAGCGAAACGAATGCTTGGATCTGAAGGGTAAGCACAAAAATAACACGGCAGTCGCAGGCAGTGCTGTACATTCAACATGTGTGTTTTTGTCTGCCTTTAATTGGTTAGTTTAGACAAGCTCAGATGAACAACACACAACATTTTACACCTCATTTATTTGGTTAAAACAAAGAAGTGTCAAAAGAGCAAAGTATTTTATTAATCCATATAGAGCTGAAATGATTAATCAAATTGTTTGTGATTAATCATTTACTGAAATAATTGTCAACTCTAATTTACTCAGATTAATCGTTAGCTGGAGTATGCAGACTAAAAATGGCCATTTGCTGAAAGTACAACACAGTCAGAGCCTTAATTAAGGCAAAATTGTAAGAAAAAAAATAATAATAAGAAGAAGAATAACAATAATAAACATTTTGCATTTAAGGTGAAAAACCTTCTTTGCCTGTTCCACCCAGAACTCCTTCAGTGGCATTTTCCCAAAACGTAGTTGAATTATTTCCTTATTTGCATCTTTTTGTGCTCTTCCACCATTGTGCTTTAGTAGTTAAATAAAAAATATGCAGATTGTGCTTTTTCTTTATCAGAATAATCAATTACTAAAATAATCATTAGATGCAGCCCTAATCCAGAGGAAATTTCTCTCATCGTCTTTATATTCAGTAAATAGAAATTTGCAAGCTTTTGTCAAGTCACACCAGGGGCCTTTAGATCAGGATGAGGTTCTCACTTTGCATGACTCAAGATTTTATTGTTCCAAAAATCCTGTGCTTGGTTGTTTTTTTTATTATTATTATTTTAGTTCCAGATACAACTTTTCCAAATTAAAGCGCTTCGCTCTGGTCTTTTTCATGTTTTCTCATCATGAACTTCTACCTTTTCCCCTCTGAGACGTGCAGATCTGACTTTTGCATTCTTGTGCAATTTCTTTGAACACAGCACAGTTTGAACTTGAGGTGAACCTTCTGGAACAGCCGCTCTGGGGATAACTGGAAACTGTTGAATGTTTTCTACCCCTGAGTTATGATGTGCTCCATATTATTTGGAAATTACTATTTTGACGTTTCAGAAGAAATGTGCAGAAACCAGAGATGCTCCATTAAGAATGCTGTGGCTGATTTACGGTCACCTTTTTAAAAAACAAAAACAAAAAAAAAAACTTTGACCTGCTGATTTCAAATATCGCTTTAGCTAAGATTTTAAAAGTTTCATTCTCAACAACAGACAGGAGATTCCTGTCAACAGATGGGAGATTCCTGTCTGCATCAAAAACAGAAAATCTCCATGCCAATTTTCTGGTATCAACTAAAGGTCTCGCTCACTCCAACTCCAGATATGCCTCAACGTTGTAAAAAGTACTGCATTGGTATAAATGATTCGTATATGTCTGCTCTTCCTCCAACTTTGTTCAACAGCTGAAAATCTCTTCATCATTCAGTAACTTCTTCCACTCCAGAGTGTTTTTGTCATTTTATCTTTATAGGGCGTTGTGTGCTGTGTTTACTGATTGGGGAAAAAAATCAGGATTCAGATTCTTACCCCCCGACCGGTTCATTGTAGGGGGTTCACCAAAGTGAACCCTCTACTTTTGTATATCTGTGGACTTGACGACTCCCGACTTGTCCCTACTTACTCCGAATTGTTTTACAGTATTTTTGACCTTGTTTCTTCTCCTGCTTCACATAAATACTCAAATGTGTGTTTGTGTGCTCAGGTGAGAAGCTGGACTACAAAGCGTGCGAGTCTCTGGAGGAGATTCTGAAGAGAGTCCAGTTTAAAGTGATAGACCTGGAACAGACCAACCTGGATGAAGATGTAAGATAACTTGAAATGATCTCTCCATCTGTGTTTTTGTTTCCTCTTTCCAAATCCAGTCTGTGATCCTGTCCTCTCCAGGATTCAGAGGGGTCGTCATGGATTTGTCTGATTATCCCAGATGTTGATTTGTGTTAAAAAATATAAAAAGAAACTACTGGAAATGTTGGGGTTGAGCACATGTTCTGCTGTACGGAGAACTGGGATCCAGGTTCTGACCATCAAAACTCTGATTCCAAAGCCACAAGATGTTGTTGTATAATACAGACAAGAGACAGACACACAACCCGAGTGCATAAAGTTGATGTGATTGATTGATTTCCCACTCAGTTTCTAACAATAATCTGGCTTCTTGAGGACAAACCTACTTTTTTTATTTAACTATTATTTTTTTACCACCAGGTGTTCCTTTGAGAAACAACCTCTCTTTTGAAGGACTGTTAAGGTCTTTAGGTGTTCATTAAACATCTTTGACATTATTCAAACAAAAAACAAGTTGCTTTTATTATTTTTTTATTAGTTGTAGTGGAAAATTTGACTCTAAAAATGCTCAATTAGAAATCTTTTAACGTCGGTAATTCAAGCTCAGACTTGAACTCAAAACAAGAAATCAGAGTTTTGTTCATAAATGCTTGACATTTCTATTGTCATTAGTTGAATCATAGCTTACTTTGCTCTTGTCTTTAAAGCACCATATTGTTTCACTACCAAAAGTGTATTATAAGAGCACATACTAATGCTAATTTAACCACCATCTCCATTCTCACTTTCATTTTCAGTCACAAACTCTACCTTCAGATATCCACAGATAAACTAAATCTGAAGCTAAATCAAGGACTAAAGATGTCTCTGTCTTTTTTTTTTATTTCTTTTACATGATGTGGCCTAATTGAACATCTGATACTGAACTGAGTTGATTTTCTCTTGGTTGGAGAAATAAATAGTCATTTTACTGTTGGAACCCATTTCATACTGAAACTAAACAAAAGAGATGTCATAACTTCCTGGATCCAATTACTTCAGCCTGATTTGATGTTGGAGGAAGATTTTAAAAGAAATAGTTTGCTTGACTTTCTTTAAAATATAATTTTGGGGAAACTATTTGCTTTTCTGCTGCTAAACCGAATCACTTGCTTTTTTTTTTTTAATCCCTGAGAAGACCCTAAAGGTTACAGATACTTTGTCTCAATTTTATCCTAAATATTTGATGTTTACCTTACAAATTGTGGCATTTTTCATAATCTGTCCCCTTGAAGGGGAAAGCCATCAGGCCTTAATATTTGGATGATTCACGCTGCTTATACATGTGTATTCTAGAAGATACGGCCTTAACAGTATTCAAACAAATGCAGCTTGACATTTAGAGGTTATTCTTTTTCTTTTCTTTTTACTGATTTGGAGCAGTTTTCCGGAAAAATGAATGAATTAGCTCAGTGAGTCATTAACTGAGTCACTGTAAACGAGTGTCTCGCTTTGGGCTCCAATGAGACAAAACTTTGAAAGGACAAATTATGGAAGAGGCTCGGCTGGTTTGTCTGATTTTCTAAAGAAACGGGGATAAATCGTGCATCGAGTTGTTGAGAGGACAAATTCGTTTTCTGAAGTAGGTGGGAGAGAAATGCAGAAGATGGTTTACACTTGGCAGAGAGTTGCATCTGCATCGCGGCCTCATGTCGGGACAGTTTTGGGAGGATGAAAGCGGAGAAGCGGTTCGGTGGAGAAGTGTTTTGAGAAACATGTGGAGAAGCAGGCATGAAGAGTGCGATCACAGGGTGGCTTTTATTAGACTGAATGTGACTCATCTTCCCCCGCCCTGAAGATAAACACGCGTGTGTACACTCGGCAACGTCTCCCAGTATACACACGCATGAGAAGGCGAAAGGTCAGAGGACGTTATGCGTTATCTAGCTTGTCTGGTTTTCCTTCTCTTCTACATTTCCGTCCTCAGAGGAAAATACAAATCACACTCATGTTTTGCCCCGAACTTTGCTGATATTTCATTTGTAGGCTAGGAAAACCCAAGTAATAAACATCTTTATTTCTCTTTACATATGATGATTATACTTAAACCTAATCTGGTGGTTGATGGAAGAGTTACTGTGATGGCAATCGGCTAATTTACCAATCAGCATACTAGAAGATCAGAGTTTATTTTACCAGTTATCTTGAAGACTAACAGCTTATACTTTTTTTGCGCTTTTTTGAGTTTAAATCAGATGAATGTTAGGGACTCATAATATGATGCATAAATATTGATAATTCCTTAATTTATTTTTTTTAATTCCAACTTTTATTAAATTTGTTTTAAAATCAAAATTTGCAGATCAGACTTTAAAGAAAAGCAGAGGTTTTTAATAGACAGGAAAACCCTCACCAGTGAATTGTTTGTTCATAAACCTGTTTAATAAGAAAGTAATATTTTAAGATAAAGTCATTGCCCTTGACTTGTTCAGATTTTAATATTTATTTGAATTTTATTACATGTATTTCTTTTATATTTTCTCCTCAAGTAGCTTTATTTACGGTAAGGAGGAGAACTAATTAATTTCATATTAGTCGTGTATAATAACAGGAAGCTGCAACATAATATATATATTCAGAGAACACATTTAATTCATCTTTGTGTTAATTGTGTTGAATTCATGTGAGGTTTTTTGTGTCTTGTTTTCATAATAAATAAATTTAGAAAATACCATAACCTGAAGAACTCTTAAAAAAAAGAAAAACCCAAACACTTCAAAAGGCATCATGCAAACGCTTCTATTTTCTCACCTGTCTTAAGATGTTCTGATATAATAAACAACTTGGAACTTGTGTTTTTTGTTTTGTTTTGTTTTTATCCCCCCTTTGTGACGTTTTTAAAAGTCCACCCTCGTGTTGTTGTCGTCCTCAGGGTTCGTCGGCTCTCTTTGACATGATCGAGTACTACGAATCAGCCACACATCTCAACATCTCCTTCAACAAGCATATCGGCACACGGGGATGGCAGGCCGCCGCTCACATGATGAGAAAGGTGAGAGATCGATTGTTTTGTCTTTTTCAAATCCTCCCAATTTAAAATGAATTCTTTCCCACTTTTAACTATGTGCTGTCACAAATACAGAATCAGATTTACAGTGTGATGTCTGAGGTTTTACAAAAGCAAAAGTAATTAAAACCGATTCGCTGGTTTGGATCAATGTTTGAAAAAAGCTTGGTTAGAAAAAAATCTTAATAAAAAGTATGAATTATATTTTTCAGACATTTTTAAACACAAAAAAGTCACATTATTTGAAGCGTTCAGTAAAAACTATTTACACAAATGTTTTATTAACATTTTCTTTATATCAACACGTTCCCATAGGAGGAATTATTAGTTTTTAAGCTTTGCCTGCCAGATATATAATTGTTAAAAAATTTGTCATAAGCCACAGGATGTTGTATAATAGACAAGAGACAGACTAGAGAATATTTCTAATCGATTTTCATCGGTCTGACAAATGACGATGTGTAAAATATTCACACAGTGGCATTTGCACTTTTTTTGTGGGCAAAAAGATGTAAACATGCATAGACATGCAAATCCATTAATTAGTTGCCGTATGAAACTACAACTCACCTATTTGGGATTACTTTATCTTACTGTGATTATTTAAATAAATGTATTTTCTGAACATAGGATGCTCTCCTTCTGTTCAGAGTTTGACTGAATAAGTCGCTGCTGCATTTGGAGTCTCTCTGGGGAAAACAAAAGCTTTGCTTGCAGCTGAAGAGTTTGTGTTCACCACTTAAAGACAGCATGAGGTGTTGGGGGTTTTTTTCTGTCGGCTACATTTTTTTGGCTTCAGTTAAGCATCGTTATCAAGTAAGAAAGTACTACGTAGCCAGAAAAAGATGTATTTATCCAATCATCTAACCTTAATACCAATCCATGCTTATTAAGGCTCAATAACAACTAATATAGACAAAATAAACGTTGCTGAAATCACAGCTTTCTTTGGGTGAGCAGTTAATTTGTCATCTGATCAGCTCTGTTTGCCTAAATGCAGTCATTTTTTTCTCAAAGTGGTTCAGTGGTAGAGCAGAAACGCCCTGTGGGACACTGGTGCCACAAAACCCTTAGAACAAAAAACAATGGGTTATTAATGGGGACCTTCCTGAAGACTACATACACACACACACTCATTTCATCAGGACTCTTAAATCTTAATCGACTAATGTTTCGGCAAATTGCTGCGCATGAATGAATGAATGAATGAGATTAAACCTCGACTTAGAGAAAACAATTCAAATCACTTATGTAAAACAAACTGACTTCAGTATGTTGATTTGATTCACACAAATGACTAAGATTATAAATGTAATGTCATCTGCTCAGAAGCTGCAACTGCAGAGGTATGAATTTAGATTAGTTCATATCAGCTGCTTTATGAAAAGAGCCTGATTTGTTGGTGTGTTTGAAGCTGAGCCTCTGTCGTCGTTTCCTCCACAGACGAGCTCCCTGCAGTATCTGGAGGCCCGTAACACTCCTCTGCTGGACCACTCTGCTCCGTTCGTAGCCCGGGCGCTCAGGATCAGCGGCAGCTTGGCAGTCCTCCACCTGGAGAACGCCGGTCTCTCTGGCAGGCCGCTCATGTTACTAGGTGAGACATGCAAAGGGCAGGCTGCCTCTTTCTGTCCGCTGCTGGGTTGTTTTTTTTTTTTTGCTTTGTATTTTTTTCTCAGAATGAGGTGAAATCTGATCTCTTTGTTTATCCCTCCGGCGACTCGCTGTGCTTCAACCGCCCTCTCCTCTGTCAGCCACGGCGCTGAAGATGAACATGAACCTTCGAGAGCTGTACCTGGCAGACAACAAGCTCAACGGCCTGCAGGACTCGGCTCAGCTCGGAAACCTGCTCAAGTTCAACTACAACATCCAGATTCTGGACCTGCGCAATAACCACATCCTAGACTCGGGTACGCAACTCTAAGAAAAAATGAAATACCTTGTGATGTCTTTTGCTGCGAGGTGATGCCATATAAATAAAGTGAAGTGAATTAAATTGGAGGAAAACGTTTTAGAGGTTGAGCAGATTTGAGCCTTAAGCAGTGGTTCACCTTCCAGCAGGAAGACAACTTAAACACGCAGCCAGAACTCCAATAACATGGTTTGCATCAGCCATATTTATACACTAAAATGCTCCAGACATATAATTACTGTTAAAAATATTTGGCATCTGATTTTCACAGATGCTCCCCATCTGCTGAGCTGTTCTGCAAAAAGACTGAACAGAAACAACCTAAACAAACGTAGCTTCTACAAAGTAATGGCCAGAAAAGTTTAAATAAATGTAAACTCCGCTTTTTAATTATTTCTAAAAGGTTTAAAATTAATTTATTTTGCCTTCCGCTTTATAGTTATCCATCAGTTCAGTGTTCATCACTTAAAATCAAACTTTACCACATTGACTCTTGGTTGGAACTTGACAAAATGTGAACATAGCTAAAGAGCAAGAACTGTTTTTGCAAGGCGCTGTACTTGACATTCAGATGATGCACACATTTCATTATTATTATTGTTCTTATGTTGGTGTGTGTTTGTCGTCTCAGGACTGGCCTACCTGTGTGAAGGACTAAAGGAGCAAAGGAAAGGTCTTGTCACTTTGGTGCTATGGAACAACCAGCTAACACACAATGGCATGGGCTACCTCGCTGCTGCACTGGTACACCACACACACACACACACACACACTGTCTCCACCACACATATGATAAGTAAACGCTTTATCCCAAAATATAGTTTTCTTTCTTACTTAACTCAGGGTTTTGGTGTCTAACCACATTTCTCTAAGAATAATGAAGAGTGAAAAGTTGGACTTTAGTTAGAATAAACAGACTCTAAAGATTATTAAATGGGTCCATATCAGCTCTGCATTGAGAAAAACTGTGCTGTGTTGTAAAATTATGGAGCCTCCACTGCACATAAAGTTTAAAGGTAAGATATACAAACTAGCAGCCGTCTTTTTTTTTAAAAGGTCAGAAAAAAAAAATCTATTCCACAGAGATTTCCAATTCCTTGTCCTGGCAATTCTGAATCCATTCACTATGACCAAAAATCTCATTCATTTTTATGTAAAATTATATTTTGAAATCATTCTTTGATGTGCTTTTATATAAGAAAAATCTAACCTGGTCTTTTTGTTCAAATATAATCTGGTGGCATTTGATACAGTATGGCGTCTTATTGAATTTACTTTAAACAAATGTTATCTTCGTTTCTTCTGTCTTTTCTTCTCGTCAGTCACATAATTTAAACATTATCTACAAAAAATTGGTTTCAGAATCAAAAAGTGGGTCAAATCGCTCGACACTGAAAGATTTGCATCTCTCTGTCTTTTTAATGCCTCTTCAGCATCAGAGAATATGATTCAGGGTTCCAACCCCCGCATTAAAAATATGACAGAAATGTGACTAGTCTTATTTTGCTTCGTGCGGGTGAGGATGAATGTGTGCTTCTCGTCTCTCAGCCATGCACCCAGAGTCTGGAGACTCTGAACCTCGGCCACAATTCGGTGGGTAACGAAGGAGTCCACAAGCTGAAGGACGGACTGATCGCCAACCGCTCGGTGCTCCGGCTGGGCCTGGCTTCCACCAAGCTGTCCTGTGAAGGTGGGAGTTGAAGCAGTCTGTGTGTGTGTGTGTGTGTGTGTTTGTGCGCGTCTTCTGCAGTGTTTTGGGTCTTAACTGTCTGGCTGCGTTAACGTTGCCGTGCAGGAGCCGTCGCTGTGGCCGAGTTCATCGCAGAGAGCCCCAGACTGCTGCGTCTGGACCTGCGGGAGAATGAGATCAAGACCGGAGGCCTGATGGCGTTGTCGCTCGCGCTGAAGGTCAACAACTCGCTGCTGCGCCTTGACCTCGACCGGGAACCCAAGAAAGAAAGTGTAAGCATCAACTGCATTTGAGAATATAGAAAAGGAAAAGTTTTTTATTATTCTCTCAGTTTGACCCCATGGTTTTAACAGGAAGGTGAAGGGAGAGGCTCATCTAGACGCAGGAGAATATCTGACAAGACATTTTGGTCAATGTCACTGCTTTGTTTAAGCATGAACTACAGTTAGTGTTACATTTAAAGATGAAGTCACTCAAACGAGACACTGGAAATCAGAAGTGCTGCAGCCCTCCTCCTGTCTGCTGTTGGTCTCAAGGTCCAGTTTATAAAAGGTCTTATATCCTTCATCATCATCAGATTTATCACTGTCCTCTTCAGAAGCTGTAACCATAACAACAACTGCAGCCTCTCCCGCCACCACAGTAATTGACGCCGAATGCATCACGTTTTAATTCTTAGTGACGTTTCAGTGTTTGCAGTAATTCAATTAAATTTACGTCGAATCACGTCGCGTCAAGGCCCTTTATTTAAAACTAGTCATTTAAATTTAATCACACATACATTCCAGTCGATCCGAGTCGTGAAACAAGTTTGGTTTGTTAATCAAGTTGAAAAGTTTTTTAATAAAACCCAGCAGATTACATCGAGTCATTGCAGCATCCACTCTTCCTGGGTGAGCATGTAGTGGCTTCTTGTCGTTTACATACTGAACATGCATGTAGCTACAGTAGAGGAAAACTTTTCCAAATTGCAATGGATGTTGTCGTCACAATATTTGATCTCTTTCTAATGTAACCCTAATATTAAAACAATTTGTTAAATGCCGCCTTTCTCAACACACCACACAATCAAGCCTCAGCTTTTTAAGAATGGCTTAAACTCCTGACCAAAGAAGGGAAGTGCTGCCTGACTAACTTCCTCCGGTCTCTGCTCTTGTGTTTCAGGTGAAGAGCTTCATCGAGACGCAGCGCGCCCTGCTGACCGAAATCCAGAACGGCTGTAAGAGAAACTTCATCCTTGCGAAGGAAAAGGAGGAAACCGAGGAGATGATGAAGCGGTCGGCCTCCATGGCTGAAATAGCCACAGAGGACGGAACGAGGGAGGAGGAGGAAGACGAACCGGCTTCAGCTGAGAGAAAGGAAGGCGAACCGACTGAGAACGTGTCACAAACGGACAGCGTGTCAGAAACGAGCCCCGATACGACCGCTCCTCCTGGGAATCTGGACTCCGACTCAGACACCGAGGACGAAGACGAGGGGGAGGTGGTGACCAAGTCTTCTCCCGTTGTGTCGAACCAGGCTGCCCCAGTCAGTCAGCCCCCTCTTAGTGCCTCACGTACCACCTCGCCCCCCTCTGCCTCGCCTACAAGAGCACCGGCTTTGATTTCGGGAATAACGGTCACAGAGTCCACGGTCCCGGCGCCTCCGGGGACGCCTCCCTCGCCCGGCCGCTGCATCTCCGTGTCGAGTCCCGGGAGGGGCCACAAGATATTTATGGTGACGCGGGTGGAGAGCCCACCAGAGCAACTTCAGAAAGCCGCGGCTGCTGCAGCTCTCTGCCCGCCGAAAGACTTGACGACACTAACACCCACACAAACACAACTGACACCAGGGGGCGCCAGCGAGAGTCCGCCTGCTCTGGCTACGGATGACAAAACGACAGAGGAGACCCCCGGCGAGAGACCAGGAGCTGCTCAAAGTCCCAAACTAGACCCGCTGTTGTCGGAGGACGCGAAAGCCAGAACTTTAGATCCAGCAGGATTGACGGATCCAAGTCTGCCAACACCAGCATTGCCTTCAGACTCCTCTCCTCTGCCGAATGTGGCTTTGAAGCCCTCGATCCCCCCGGTCTGCCCCCTTCAGGAGCTCGCCACCGCAGAGGAACATGAGGGAAAGCTACACGACGGCGGGCAGGGACCCTCCACAAATGAACTGGGTCAGCCGACACCCGCGCAGGAAGAGCCAAACGTTGACCAGACAGCAGGACCAGAAGAGTCCCCTCCCCCAAACCCAATGGACGACGAGCCAAGCCGACAGGAAGCGAGTCCAGACCCGGTCCAGACCGGCCAGCAGGCTCCGTCGTCCTCCATTCCACCTGAAGACGTCGCCGACTTGAATCCAGGCTCACAAGTTAACGACCAAGAGTCGACTGACGAGAACTCGGCCGATGAGTGTTTTGTGGAGGCGCCGGACGGAGAGGTGGTCGCTTCAGCTCTGCCCAACGGCCTGAAGACGGAGTTCTCCCTCAACCTGCTGGACGGCGAAACCCCGAAGCCTGGCAGCTGTGTGATGGAGCACGGTGAGTCGCTGCTCCTCCTCAGAGGACTCGCCCTCCACGTTGTTTTATTTGTTGTAAACATCTGTTCTTCCTCGCCTTGCAGTCAGTTCCAGCTGTGCGCTGGAGCTGGAGGAGCTGCTGCTGGAGGCCAGCATGGACAATGGGAGAGACGCGCCGTAAACTGGTGAATATCTGCATCTTACGTTGGCCAAATATCGTCTTCATGCTTCCAAGTGCTGATGAATCTACTGCTGATTATATCATATTCATGTCATACAAATATGGATATTTTAAAGGGAAAAGCTAAAAGAGAGAAATAGAAAAGTTTCAGACTTTCCCAGCATTGTTGAGTACGACTGTTTTATCGTTATTCGACTACATTTTTTAACATATTAAGAATTTTGATTTTTCGTTGTCATGATAAATTCCAATTGTTGATGTTTGAAAAGAAAAAGCTGTCCATAATGTTGGAATTGTTAGTTTTACTATTTCGTCCACTATTTGTTCAATGAAAGCATCAGTAAATTTGAAAATAGGATTAAATTGACTTGCTGTGTGCAGTTTAGTGATACAAATCACACTTCTTGACTGACTGCTGTCCTAAAAAAGCGTATAACAAATGCATAAGTTTTTCAAAAGCAGTATTTGTGTTTGCTCTGTCATGCAGATCCAGCCATTCAGCTACCTAAAGTAGAAGTAATAAATAGTTCTTATCATTTTTATTATCATCACAGTTGTACCACTAAATGCAGCACTACAAATTGAAGTCCATATTCCCCAACCCTTACGTTGCGGTTGATTAATGTTTCTGTTGGTGTCGGATAATAAAGTATTTATTCTCAATGAATCCATTCCCATTAATTTCGTGTTACAACCACAAACGTCAGTTTTTCCATCAAAACATGGAAGTGGTCTAGTTAAATCACGCTCTCTGCTGCTTTCAGGGTTGATTTGTCTCCGCTTCTGGTTTCCCTGCAGGGACTGCCAGGACAGATGGAAGCAACACTAAGACGATTGATTAAGCTCTGCAACACGACCGGCTGCCCCACAATAACTTTGTCGTTTCTTCACGTTATCCAACAACAAACAAACAAACAACAATGCTTCCTGCAAAGGGACGGATGACGCAGTGTTAAAGTCAAAAGCTCCTAACATGAAAAATACAAGGAGGACAGTATATCACCCGGAGCGCAACCTGTGACACATAGGAAGTCTTTCTACATCCATAGCTACATCACCCACGTAAAAGCTGGGGGGAGGCGTAGGGATCCCCCCGCCGTTATCACTACATTTTCCCGTTCCGTGACGTTTCCGTGAGCCTCGATGAGTCGCAGACTGATCAGGGACGGAGGAGCGGAGGGTGAAACACTAACCAAAGACCATTCTGACAGCCCTTACTCACTCTCCGTAGATTGTCGTCGGGCAAATCGATTCACAGTTTTTCACGATCCAGACGTATGGGCGACGACGAGAAACGCAGTGGCATCCTGCTGAGCAGACCTGCTGGCTTTAAAACGCTCGAGGTTGGGAGTAAGTTGCTGTTAAAGGCTTTTGTATCCAAGAAACCTGAGGATGTTTATCCATCTGTGTAAATGTAAACATTGTGTGTGTCTCTTGGTCTCCTCTCTCTGTTTCTCTCTCTCTCTTGCTCCCCACCAGAAATAAAACTCTAAGGGACCTCTGCCAAAGTGACTTTCTTTCCCCTGTGTTTTCTCGTCTTCTGCTCTGTTTGGCCCCTCAGGAATCCGCGTCCTCTTACTTGCTGTCCAGATCCGACACAGAGAACATTGAAACACGTTTTGCACAATTGAGACCTCCGTTCTGTGTTTGGCATAAGGAATTTAATCCCAAATTACAGAATTGCACAAATCATAACTCAGAATTTATGTCAATTTACAGAGAAGTCGGATTAGTTATGTTTTTTTTTGTTTTGTTTTTATTTCCGAGTTTATTCAGCTCCAAACTTCTCTCACCTTCTTCTGTTTCCCTCAGTTTTTCACCTTTTACTCATAACTCTCACCCATTCAGCTGCTTTGAAAAATGACTTATTTTTGTATTTTTTTGACATCTTTTTGGTTTAAAATATTTCCATCTCCGTCTGCTTGTTTTACCCAAGGGGTCGCTTTTAAAGCCGACGCCCTTTTCGGTGTATATTTCATATGCAAGCTAGAGAAAATATTTAGATTAAAGGACATTTTTCGGGACGGGGTAATCTATTCTAGGAGTAAATGGTGGATTTAATTAAATGGTTGACTACTGGGGTGCAGAAAGCTGTAAACATGTCGAGGTTCTTGTTCTGCAGCAGCCCTGCTAGGCGAATCATTGGCCACAAGGGGGCGCTGATGGCTGTTGGCTGTTTTATCTTTCATTCGAACTTGAAGAATTTTGAGCTCAACAGCTAAATGTTTTTAGATCAAGACAAAAGACTCAAACATTAAAAATTCCATGTAATGTTTCTGTGAAGAGGTCCAGCTTCTCTCTGCCTTCACATTTTAGCTTTTTGTTCCCCAGAAGCAGAAACAGGCAGGTTGTGTTTTCTTTTCTTCTCCATGGAAACAGCGATCGATCCCACAGCGATTCTCCACCCAGATGGTAGTTTTCCCCGCCGCCCACACTGTTTGTAATGCTTTAATTTTTAGAAATTTTTAATAATGATTTGTTAACTTAATTGAAATGTGCTGGTAATCACAAAGATATGTATGGCAAAATTTGTTTCTCTCAAATAAATGCATGTAATGATTAATGAAACGACTCCGTGGTGAATTAGCCAGTTTGAGGTTCTGGGATTCGTCCCGTGAGAAAGCGAGATGTAAACGGGTTTAAAGCAGGAAGTAATGAAACTTGAAGTTCTTCCGAGTCTGTTCTGTTTTTGTAGTTCATCCTTGGTCTCTACCTAAAGGTGCCTTCGTCAACTACTTGCGAGTGTTGAGGATTTTGACGGAACAAACCTCCTTCCAATAAAAGGAACCACTTCAAAATAAAAGCATAGACATGACATGTCTGCTTTTATTTTGAAGTGGTTCTCTGCCCCAGAGATGAACGTGTTTTGGTACCAAATGTCTGCATCGACCCAATAAAAAGACCTTGTGAAAATGTTGACTGGAGCTGATGGGTTTCGTTATCCACATTCAGATGAATAATATAAAAAAAATATATAGGAAAAAATGGATTATAGTTTGCAGTTGCATTCTGGCACAAATACACCATGCCAAATGTTAAATATGGGGGTGGGAGGCAGCAGCATCATCATGTTTAGGTGTTTTACTTCAGGAGGGATTGGTACACTTTACAAGAACATCATGAAGGAAGGTCATTATAAGGAAATAAAACATCTTAAAGTGGCCTTGAAATTGAAACTTGAGTTGAAATGGGTCTTCCAGATGGACAATGACTCGATACGTGGATCTCTGTGTCGTAGAAAATTTATGGGCAAAGCTAAAAATGATCTGTGAGTTTACCTACAAACCTGATTCAGTTACAGCGGTTCTGTGAAGAGGCATGGGTCAAAATCATAGCAAACATCCATCATGTAAACTCCTGTTCCACCTCAAAGGTGCATTATTGGATCAAGATCTGGTGACTCTGGAAACCATTGGAGGACTTTTTGTGCAGTGGTGCTTCATCATGGAAGTAGCCATCAGAAGACTGGTATTCTGTAGGTATGTGGTGATCAATAATAGTTCAGGTCACAACAAATGTCTAAAGCCTCTTTATTAAAGAGATCCTATACAGAGATACAACATGTGATCAGCTCAATCCAGTCCTTTAGACAAACTCAAATGTGTTTCTCACTGTAAGGCGCTGCAGTAGAGTTCAGTTTACCACACCAGCTGGTAAAACATTTGTCTTAGGAGCTTTGTTGAGTCACTGACTCTTCAGCAGTCCACTGAAGAGTGGACTGCTGAAGGGAGTCAGGAGCTAAAGCCCTGACTCCCAATTAGTACTTTCTCTTCTCCAATTGCTCATTTTCCAGTGTGATCCAGGATCATCTCATCAGTCCCATGAGAGGAAAGCAAGTCAAAAATATCCCTCGGACTGAACGTCACATGGATGCACTTTTTTGTGCCCACCAAACAGATTCACAGACGCTGACTCTCAAAAAATTAGATCTTTAGCCCTCGAGAGAACCCGTTTGGCCCCTCATCACGAGGGAAACGCAGAGGCAATCTGAGGGTCAGGGTGTGGAGCGCCGGGTGGGAACACGGCTCAGGATTCCTCTGGGAATCCCAGAACACACTAATCCATACAATCCAGTTCTGATCCGATAGAGGGAGGGTGGTGAGAAAAATGAACAGGTTTACAATATCATTAGAGAAAGATTACATTAGAGTTGACTGAAGTATTGCCAAGAAGCTGGTTTAGTTAGTTTTTTTGTTTGTTTTTTTTAAAAGAAACTACTGCTGACTTTGGTCTTATTTCAGGACTGATTAGTTCATTGAATGAATGCACTACTCATTCAACAAATGATTAGTTCATTGAATAATGAACTAATCACACAATGATTAGTTCATTCAATGATTAGTTCTTTGGCAAAAGTCTCTTTAGCTGCTGAAAATAAGAAGAAAACATAAAAATGAAGTACTTATTCAAAAATAACTGCAAAATGGTTACATGTAGCTAACCGAACAGCTATGTAATGTCTTTCTCTAAAACTAAAATAAAAATAACAGCCACTGATTTTGAGTTTTATTTCTCTAACACCAAACTATGTCATGTGTAAGACTTTGTTTGCTGCAGTGTTTTAGTTCTGCTGCCCTTTAAAAACATGCTTACCTTAAACTCAGGAATCAGTATATATGTATCACCTTCTTCAAACTGGAGATTATTGGCTTCCTTTCTTGATCTGATTATTTGGGGAAAGCAGAAAGGTGATGTGGAAGTGGAAAACAAAGGTTGATTGATTTTGTCTGGTATTTATTTATTAATCAGTTGTGTTTGTCTTGTGGGTTTTTTGTGACTCTCTGAGTGTGGCTTCAATACTATGCTTGAGGTAAAATATTTCCTCATGTTCAGCTGCTTTTTTCAGTCATATGACCAGAGAAATTCCTAAAGCTTCTCCTCGGCCCACATTTTGTGAGAAACTGTGAGCCAGAGGAGGAATAAATGAAAAGTTCATCAGTTTTATGTCAGATGTTTAAACTCCTCCATGTAAATTGATGAGACTCTGCTGCATCCCCCACTGTATGCCAAAATTTTCACATAAAGAATAGAGGTTTCACTAATCAAAAAACCTTATAGCATTTTTTTGCACACATTTTTTCTAACTGAGGATGTAACACACCCCCAAGTCAAATAGCCCTGGGTGGAGAGCAATATCACTCATTTGAAAAACTGCCACTGTTTCTAATGTCTTAAGTTGAGAGCAAAATAAGCTGTGAACTGTGAAAGTTTAATTTCAACCTATATTCTGATACTGCGACCTAAACATGAAACTTTTTAGACTGTTCTTGTAGTCTTTGACACAACAAATCTAGTAAAAGAACGTCATTTAGAACCAAGGGCTGGGAAAACATTTAAACTAAAAGCTTTGACTTCAAGATGACCCCTTTTTAATTTCTTGGTTTATCAAATTAGCAACTGGAGCTAGCATTAGCATAGAAAAAGGTTTTAGTCAAAGCTCCGTCCTTCAACAACAATCAAAGACAACTTCAAAGACACAGTTTTGGTTGAAATAGCGTCGCAAATATTGATTATCGTGCAACATGCATGTTGCTGTTTAACACAAAAAAAAATTAGGCTAATGCTACACATGCTAGGCTGAATATGAAGTTATGCTAGCATGTATCTCCCATTTGAATGATGGTTTTATGAACAAGACTTTAAGTTGATTCTTCTTCTTTAGATTTTAACGGCAGCTTGCATCCATCATTGTGGTACTACTTCCATCTGTTGGATCCTAATACTTATTCCTCAAACTCTCCTAATAACCCGGTACTTTTTAAGAAACACACTAGCTTCTCTTTTCCTTACTATTTAACTGAGCAACCACATTCTCAAATTTCAATTCCCTAGTAAAACCTGGTTTCGTTTTCAGTACTCTTCTTTGATTCACATATTTCCTACAGCTAATAAAAACATGTTCCATCGTTTCTACAGCATCACACCAAGTACATAAACCAGTAAGATGTTTCCCCATCTTTAAAAGAGTGCCATATGAATTTAAATCAGAGCAGTGACAGATTTCACCACCTACATGGTGACCAAAGCAGAACAAATATCATCAAAAAACATTGTACCCCCCCACACACACCCCCACCACACCCCGAGCTAAAGGTCTAACCTCAACTGTGCTTCCTGAAATGACGAAATCTAGCCAAGCTGTTGTGTCTGCACTTTGGTTACGGTGACGATCAAATGCTTCCTTGCCTGGGCTTTCTTTGGGCTTGGCCATGCCTCAGGAATGTGCTGGTGGGATAGTAAGGATTTATCTGTAGTGTCAGCCAGTATCTGTCCTGTTGATCCACAACCCAGTGGACTGAAACAAACAGGATCAACGGCCGATCGAGGAAGGAACAGGTTCATCGTGTTCAGAGAAACTGAGAGCGCTACGGAAGTAAAGTGTTAATTTGCACAATTTCTTGTGCAAATTGGATTTATTGTGTTTTAATTATAAAACTATTTATCAGAGATCCTTAACTTTTTTTGCTTTCTTGTCAAACAAGGATAACCAGAGTGAATACAAAATGTGTGAGCTCAGGTGTTTTAGCCCATTTTCTCTACTGAATTGTTTTAATCAGTCACACCGAAGCCTCCCAATCAGACTTAGGCCCATACTTTGACAAGGGCACTTTTGGTCTACTTCATGTTGTCAGGCAGTTTCTTTTTAAATAATTTCCTGATTGCAGTTGTTTGGCAGCTGACTGTCAAGCCCGAAGGAAACTTGTAAACCTGAACACCTGTTTCCAAAGAAACACATTTAATTACAGCTAATTCATGTTTTAACAAGAAATAAATTAAACAACAGTTTTTAAAACCTTTGTGTTTTCTCTGGTCATATTTAACTTATCTTAATCTTTCTCCAAGGCCTCTATGATGCGGTTCTTGATGTGATCTGGTCCTAGTTTCTAATCTTGACAGCTCAATGGGGATTTTGAGTGCAAACAGTTTTGCATGAAGTGTGGGCTTGACTGTGTGTGTTGGTGGGACTGCATTGTGTCTCTCCAAAATGCTGAGGAGGGGAATACAAACAGGGACAACTGAGAGAGTAACAGCGCTCACCCTCCTCTCCTGCTCACATGACTGTGATTAGAGCCAAGGAGGAGGAGGAGGAGGAGGAGGAGGAGGTGGAGGACGACGAGGTGGAGGACGGTGCAGCGAAGAGGGAGCAACATCCATGCGCTACACAGATTCTATCCAGGAGTTAAGCTTGTCTTCGCTCGTCTGCTTCTTTGGGGTAAATACATTTTAAATGTGTTACTTTGTGTACATTTCATGGAGAGAGGAAAAGTTCTGCATAGAACTCTGGTTAGTTAGTTAGTTACCTAAAATCAAGAGTATATATATATTTTTTAATTCCCTCATTTGGAAGAATGTTTCATTTTATAATTTTTTTTTGCTAAATCCTCACAATGTTTTTAATTTTGCGTTGTCCTGTGGGAGACTGATGTCAACGTTCTTCCCTCCAACTTTGAAACAACGTTCATCTACTGCCTAAATAAATACACGTCAATATGTTTAGCTAAATGATCCATGCATGTGAAACGTACCTTCAGGGAGGGAGTGCATGACTAAAACAGTCGTTCAAATTAGTTTTCACTCAACTAAAACATTTATTTCTAATGGAAGTACCCCAAATAAAACTTATAAGCATTTACAAAAGTATTTGACAGTTTTTTTTTTTGACAGTCTATCTTTGTTGATAGATTCTCTGTCAGATTTAAGTCAGGACTCTTACTGGCCCACTCCAGTAATGTGAACATTAATGCTGGTCAGAAGAAACATGTGCCAGGGGTATAAATAATTTTGGGCTTCACTGTAAGAACTTAATTGACATCTTATTCATCATCCAGAGGATTTAATGTGATCAGTCCTCCTTTTTATAAGTAAAGGTTTCAACTCTTTTGGGTCGGTTTTGGTTTAGGAGAGTGTCCAAGGGCATCTGTGAGGTCAGACACTGATGTTGGACAGCAGGGTCTGGTTCTGTCCGTGTTCTAATAAATTGAATTTTTTTTTGTATTGTCTTGCATTTATTCCCTCCTCAACTGTGAGCAGCTTCCTTGTCCCTACTGAAGAAAAGCAATCCACAGCATGATGCTTCCACTGTTGAGGAATATAATTATGATAATGGTTAAAAGTTATGTTGATTCACGTTAAGATATGTTTTGCTGAAAAGGAATG